>JAFMSR010000147.1:0-79999 GCA_022818135.1 Saxidomus purpurata | reverse complement strand
TCAAACAGACTTTCATCATATTCCATTTAAAAACACAACTTCAATATGGAAAAATATCTGAACTGCATACATGTAAATAAGTATAGAATAAGTTTGTCAAAATTCCGACTATCAGCCCACAGTCTAGCCATTGAAAACGGAAGACGTACGAATATCCTACGAAATGATAGAATTTGTGTACAGTGAATGCAATTGAAACAGAACACCATTGTCTCCTCGTCTGTCCAAAATACTCAGAATTACGTAACTTACTACTGCCATTGGCCAACATTACAAAAATTGAATCCATTATGTCATTGAAATTCTAATTAAATTATAAACAATTAAGGTAAATTCTTATACATTGCCTTTCAAAGAAGACAGGTTACTTGATGAAATTTTATCGAGTTAAAAATGTATTTTACATGTGTTTTTGAAACACATTCAATACACAACGTAGTTTTAGGTTTTCAAGGAAAATGACGGATTGATTCCAACAAGAATATATTATTAGGTTCTTAGGAAAAGTATTGATTGATTAAGACAATGTTTTCACTTTTTGCATGCGTTATTATACTGTATATGTAAATGTTTTATTAGGCTATAAATTTGCTATGTGCTGTTTGATGCCAATAAAGATATGTTATGCTTATGTTATGTTTAAAATACTAATTTTTATCGGGTTTACAGTTAACGCCCATATCTGTAGAGGTTTGGTAACATGTATGTAATATAAATCTTTCGTATAACAAATCACGCCATTCTTTTTCAAAAATGTTTAGTTGTCCTTGAATTAAGTGGGATTTGGCACATTTTCAACTGCTACAGTACTCTAAAAGTACTCTAAAATAGGTATAGATGTTGGTTTGCAGGATGTATTTACTTTCAAACGTCCAGTTTCACAATTATCTACAAGTCCTTCAGTAAAGGCAACTAACTACCTAACTAACTAACGAATAACAAAAATGAACGAACGTAAAATCTAAAGACAAATCAGACTGGCTATACAAGATTACTCTGATTTTTCAAGTCTTTTCCTGCATTTCCTCAACAAATGTTCCGACAAAGAGCAAAACATCCGAGTACATAATCTTCTTTATTTCGTTGTGAAACATGTATTTACAAATAAGACCCTTTGACGAATAAAGTTTTGAAAGCTTTGATAAGTACATACAAATGTAATTTTTTCTCATTTTTGAAAGAGGTTTATGACTTATTAATAAAAACTGTGAAGTTTTCCCTAATTACACAACACATTAACCTTTCCAGATTCACACATTATGCAGTTACATTTTTTAGGTCTTGCCGTATGTGTTTCCAAGACAGGCATTCTCTCTTGCAATGGTGAAAACACAGACCTGTCACCATTAGCTATGATTAATATAGATGTACCTTAACCCTTGAACGGCATTCGAAACTCCCAACAAAATTATATCTGCTTTCATAGCTTGCAAAGTTTCGTTTCAGTTTTTGAAGCACTTACGTAGTTTGACTACTTTTTCTGCCGTACTACATACTGCTTTATTTCGGACTCCGATATGGAGTGACTTTCGTGTTTTAGCTTCAAATATTACGCCTATCCTTCCAAAAGCATTGTATCAGTGCTTGTGCGTATACTTACTCCATCAACCATCAGAGATCAGCATAATACCTGGTGCATTTTCATGATAAATGCCGCTTTCAGTTGTATTACGCCGTTCCTCTGCCCCTGTCTTGCCATTTCGGATGACAGTTACTGTACTTTGCGCGTATTAATTCCATTCTGCTTACTCGTCCAGAGATCGTGGGAAAATGTAAAAATGAAGTCTTATTTCTTCCATGATTTCTTTCAATCGAAAACTCGTCATTCTATTTTATTTTTTCCAAGGGCTAGTATATGCATTGCTTACACTACACCATGGTGTATTTACAACTCCACGAAATGCTCTTAGTGAATGAAACACTTCCGATGATTTATTGTTTAACATGTTTACATTTGCGACAATATCCAATACGAACCGTTACTTTGTGCATGTTTAAGCAAAGTCGACGTACTTTAAATATATTGATATTCATTAAATATTTTCGGATAATCCATGAGATAGATGTGTGCCCATTAAGATTACAGTGCGTTATATTTTGGGTTCGGACGTACTTATGTAAATGTGCAGTTTCTCTCTGTAACTGTCAACCCTTACTCCTTTTCCAATAAGGCATCCGTGTTATGTTATCAGTTTTATGTTGCTTTTGACAGACAATACTTTTTGTTTTTGCTTACTTGGTAGTATATATCACGTTTACTTATTGCGATCAACCCTTAACTAGCCTTGAGGGGACCTTCTGACTTCCGACTTCTGACTTCTGACTTCTAACTTCTAACTTCTGACTTCTGACTTCTGACTTCTGACTTTTGACTTCTGACTTCCGACTTCTGACTTCCGACTTCTGACTCCTAACTTCTGACTTCTGATTTCAGACTTATATCATTTTGTGCGCCCGGGGAAAGAAGCCACCATAAGCGAGGACCGAAAGCAACGCCGATAATAAACAATTTAATCAAATTAACCTTAACTATTAATGGAGTTATGTATTTTTGTTTAAAAAATGTTCACATTACTCCGATCTGTTCGTTTTCAAGATACAGGCACCGAAAAAATGGATGGATGTCGTTTTACTACTCATAAATACCTAATATAATACTAATTAATTTGTTCTCGATTGCGAAATAAGTTCTTACAACTTAGATTGATCGATCACGCGACTGATGGAATCAAACTCGAAGAGATAATTATTTGTGTCTTGCCTAAGGATACTACCGACATGGCTATTGAAGGGATCGAATCCGGGGCCCTTCGATCCCGAGGCGAACGCGCTACCACTGCGCCATGGCGGCTCCACTTACTTAATACCTAATGTTTACAATTAAACCTTTATCACCTAAACTAGGCAACGAAAATGTATGTTTGTAACGTTACGTCACAAATAATTCACGCGAGTTTTCTTGCATCAGAGGGGTGCCAGACTAATAGTTTCTGTTCGGTGGACTGGTGACGAATATTTCCATCTGAACCAAATGTCTTATTGCACTTATATAGTATATAATTATACTATATTTTGCAAATGAAACTGATGCATTATCGTACAGAGCTCTACAAACAAACGATATCAAGACGTTGTGATTGGGTAAGTGACGTAAAAATGTTCATAACGTTACGTCACAAGTGATTCACGAATGTCGTCTGGCATAGAAGGGGCGCCAGACTGAGTTTTCCAGCATGGGCGAAATCATCGTAAATGCCTATCCGATACGCAAGAAATCACTATTATAAGGTATCTATGTTGTCATGCGCGGTATATTGATTCATCTTCCCAGAGTGGGTTAAATAACTAACTCACTTGGGGCAGATGAAACCACATACCCCGCCCGACAATGTAGATAGCGTTTTTACCACCCATCTGAAAATTTTTAAGTGCATAGAACTTTTTTGTATGAATCTTACAGTTTCTCTCCCTTACCATTATGACATCACAACCGTGACATTATTATATATTGTTTGTTTGTATTTAGCCTTCTATTAACAGCTATGGTCCTTTAGGACGATGAGAAGATTGCGTCCTATTAACAGCTATATGGTCCTTTAAGGGGGACATGGGGTCATATCGTCCTCTTCTTATCCAATCAGACTGCTGGATTCTTTTTATATTGAACTTGATATCATTCACCGCTTAATAATTGGTGATTTGGGTTATGACAATTAACACCTTCCATTATTAAAGTTTTTCTTGCTTGTGACATGAATAAGTTTCGAAGTCAAGAACAGATGATGACAATTATAATGACTACTTGAAAAGCTAACAAACAATGCCCCTGGCCTAAGAGGATACTCCACTGTTGAAGATCCCGTCATAGACCAGTAGAGCTGAAATGATAATAACAATAGCACTGAAAACATTGTAATATCAAAAATGTTAAAGCACCTTTATTATGCGAATAAGAATAATAAGTGAAACAACTACACGACCAAAAACCTGTTCCAGAAACAGCAGCAGATTAACTGAATACAACAAAACGGTTAATAACGTCAACTTCTGGCATTAATATATAAGGAAGAAATCCAAAGTTAAATATTAAACTCTTCATTCTCGCCATCGAGTCTTTGATATAATATCGAAAGTTGGTCGTAACAGACTGATTTATTGCATTTTCTTTCCCTATATCAATCCGGAAAAGTCGATGGGCACAGCCAATTGTGTTCAACGTTTTCATGTAGTACGTAGCTATCTGAGACGAATTATTATTGCTTGATGACACCTCTAACCACAGCACCCATCGACTGAAGCCATCTATTGCTGCATGAATACTAAATCCAAATGGTTTTAGTTTGTCGTAGCTGTCTACGTGCCCAACATATTTTGGACAAAGGGCATAATACTTCCTTCGGTGTAAACAGTTTTCTTTCCTCTGGGTCAGTTGTTTTCCTTATCCGGAGAACGTCATCAATTTTAACGTGTACGTCGTGATGCAAAATAAGATGCCGCCATATTGATCGAAATCCTATACAATGACGTCGACGTAGATTGTTACGTCTAATAATTAATTTCTCTTGTCTCAAGCTGATCACAAAATTATGTCGAATTAGAAACAGACCACCAATGTCTTTGTATAAGAATATATATTCGAAGTAATGTTTTATAATTTCAAGTCTTGATAATATTCTGCCTGCAGGAGAAACATGTAGTTTGGAACAACAGCCTCTGTCAGACACATTTGTAACCATTTTACCAAGAGGACATATTGGCAATATACTGGCCAGTTGACGATCATCTTTGCTTACCTGAGAAGAACAAAATGTATTCGATATGATTGAAGTTATAACTGGTCTGTTTACCGGAGCAAAATGTGGTAAAGATATCTGTATGTAGCCATACCGAGAACTTGCTATGGACACTCCCCTATAAAACGTAAAATAAATTGGGACCATGTTAAGAGCCTTGCAAACCCCTTCTACAACACTGACGACAGTCAGAAGTCAAAAGTCAGAAGTCAAAAGTCAGAAGTCAGAAGTCTGAAGTCTGAAGTCAGAAGTCAGAAGTTAGAAGTCAGAAGTCAGAAGTTAGAAGTAACAAGTCAGAAGTTAGAAGTCAGAAGTCAAAAAAGCCATAACCTCTTATAAATTAATTTTAGAAATGCGTGATGAATGTTAAATAAACCATCTTTCTCTCTTTTTGTTTGTAAAAATATAACTAGATATAACCAACAAATCATCTTGGTAACACGTTGGTATTGAGTTAGAGGCCTGCTACCGGCCAAATCTCTTTAAGTGAGAAAGTTTCTTACGGAAGATTGAAGTCTAGTAATGTTTCTATTCAGGAAAGATTGTTAGGTAATCTGTCATTCAAAAAGACTACAATATGGTATGTGTGTTTGTGCATACAAATTATAAGAATACTTGTGTGTCTGTACATGCGGCAACAAGTAAATTTAGGCATTAAACTTAACCCCTAGGCAATAAGTGATTGCCATTGCCTAAGCTTGGAGTTTAGTTAGGTAAAAGATTTGTGAAGAATATAAGTGAGAGTGCGCGTTGGGTGTGTGGGGGCGGGGGGATATGTTCATGCCCGCGTGTATGGACAGGTGTGTATGTTAGTGACTGTGTAGTGTGTATGCTGTTCTATAGTAATCTTACATACTACAGCCGTGGCCATAAGTGTACAGCATTTTCATACAGAGACGTTTTATACTCTAGCTAAAATCTGATACAACTTTAAGTGAAAGATTCTATTATAAATAACCGCTCAAAATAGGGGTGTACCATATACCATAAGTAGCCAGGTATCGATCGATAAATACAACGTGTACTACCCGACCTTTAGTGTGAGTTGCATTGTTTTTAAAAAAAGTATTTACATTCAAAGTTTGTAATTAAATAAATACATCTCAATGCTGTTTAATTTCACAAAATTTGTAACAAAGTTGAAACGGAAATATAGTATAATAATAGGTACTTTCCGTGACTGAATAGAATACGATCGCACATCTTGAAAATTTAGAATCTAACTTCAAACATTTCAAAACGATAATATTACAATCCCATCCTTACGGTGTCAATGTATAATGGACAAATTTAAATAGATCTGTACAGGTATTTACGAGCATGTTGTAAATAGATATCCCTTATACAAAAAGAATGACACCGATGAGTGTACAGAAATTTTTCCCGAGACCTTCATATGCAGCTCCCCGGAATGTGATCGAAAGAGTACAAAAGTTATTCTTTCACGGTTTTGTTTGTACTCGTGTGTACAAGTTATTACATACATGAAGTAAATTCCGAGACTGTCTTGTGATTTCACCAACTTGCGCGCAGCCAGTGAGTTGATATGTCATAGAACTGTTACACTTATTATTATCATAATAATGTGTGTGTAGCCAATGACACCGAAAATAAATTTGCACGCGAGAGTAAATATAGCGGTCACAATGACGACATGTACATTGTAACGTTCATTGGAAACAAAATGTCCGTGTCAAAAGCATTCAGTTTTTAATCACAGTCACATAGTTTGTCGTTTTCCCGTCGTTTTATTGTAATGAAACTCGTTAGTATATGTTTTCTTTATCATTGATTCTATGTTTTTACATCAAAACGTAAAATGAAAATACATAGTAAGTTAAAGAGTGATAACATGATCTCGCTGCACAACATGATGCTATCAAGTTTGGTCAATGAACATTCACAAATTTCCATATTTTCATCATAATACATGTACATATTAATGAAATAAACAAATTGTATATGAGATAAAAAATAACCCGTCTGCCATGTCTGTCGTTTCATTTTCATGTTCAAATTTTGTTAATTTGAATTTTTTTCCGAGACTCATTAACCCCAACTCTTTCCCGAAAATAAAAGGATAGGAGAAGCCATAGGCTTTCAAGGTAAAACGAAAAGTTTCGTGTTCACTGCTGGGCTGGCATTACATGTGGACTGGAAATACTGATTTCACACGGAAAAGAAATTTCAATCTTGAACAAGTAAAGATTTCGGCAGGCACGTAAATTTGTCAGAAGCCGAATACGGCAAAAGTGAATAGATAACAAGTGCTGCGACTTATTATTATTATGATCAATTTCGGAAAAACATTTTCTTCTTATTTTGGTAAAACATGGACAGGACGATGTGAAAAAAGGCATTTTATGAAAGAGGTATCATATGATCATCAATTATGTAGGATGGCGTACTGCACTTTTAATTGAAAATAAGCAGCTAATACTATTCGTTATATCTTAAGAACTGAAGTGTACAAATATTGTCAGACAATTCAAACAAGGCTTGAGAATATGCACCCGAAACTGTGCTTTTCGGTTTTATTTAAAAAATGTATAGCATGACTTTATTAGATACTAGTTCTAGCGTAAAGTCCCGGGATCATAATACATTTATAATAATTCATGAACTTGCGGTAGCGATTTAGATTATCAGCAAGAGATATATTGAATGAAAGAAATGACCCCTACCCCTGAATCACCGCAGGAATACTACACAATGTAAAATTATATTTATTTTCTCCCATATAAACAACATCTCGGCGGATTGTAGCTACTTCGGACCGTTTTGAATCTTTTGCAACGGGCTGTAAATATTACAAATACTCATATCACACGGTAATATAATAATGTGTTTCATTTTCTTATTTTGGAATCCAGAAGCCTTCGTGTGACCTCGTAAGAAACCTCGAGTCTACGGGTTCAAACTCTGGTTATGAAGATTGGTTTTGCGGCACAACCTGTCAACAAATATAATTGAGTAACACGGATATTTCATACTGCAGGGCGGGTGATCACGTGACATTTGTTGTGATAGGATTGGGTGGAAATACATGGCGGCCGCCACAAATTTGCAGGTATTTTCCTTGTTTTCTTCTTTAGTAGATGTTCAGAGAGCAAACCATATTGCCCATGTCCTAGCCATCATTTTTCCGCATCCGACGATGTATGATGCGATATTGTAGCTGCTGTAGATTTCATGATTACCCTGCAACAAATTTCGAATCGGTGGAAATTTCGTCCCAAAACGGCGATAGGAAAGGTAGCCAAAATGAGAAAAACTTACTTTGGACGACTTTAGAACGATTAAATATACGATATAAACATTGCAAATAGTACTCATATAATTAATGATCATTGCTGTACACGTGCCACGAGCGAAAACATCATTCTGCCACTACACAGAAGCAGAACATCTGGTCGGTAGGATGGGTAGTTAATTATTTTTGGATAGGATTGGTGATCGAATTTTATTTTTAATCGTCACCTTCATTATATCATTCAAAGTTAAACATGATTTATACATATATATGTCTTTGATAATAATCATATTGTTCAGATCATATAAATTTATTTTTATTGCGCCTATACATGTGAAAGAATTTGTAAGAAACACATGTTACGCATTTTTACAGAGATGGTATTTTCGGGCGTTTGTCCTCACTGCGGAGCGGTCCTTAAATCAAGATGGGGATATAGAAAACATACACAAGCCCATGAACACAAAGCGCCGTATAAATGTTGTGGAATGAGCTTTTGTGAGAGGGGAAAAGCTTATTATGCACAGGTAGGTATATAGATATGAATACATTCAAATGTAAAGATGTCGTATAAAAACATACATCTCTTTTTCGAACATCGGTTCAACGTAAGGACTTTTGCATAAAAGTTTTAACTTTGATCCTTGATCCAATTGAATGGGAATGCAAAACGGTTTCGAAGAATCAAACATATTTGTTGATTCTAATGTAAAACTCAGTGTTATTGGTTCTGTTTTGTATATTTTCGGACAATGTATCCTATTATCATCGTGTATTTGTTTTCAGCTAAAGGTGCAGTAAACACGGCGAGGAAAGGTCGAAAAGCTGCATCATCTGTGGGAAGAAGTTTTCGTTTCTTTAATACATGAGCCGGCAAAACTTCAATGCGAAATATGTCAACAACATTTCAAAAGAAAAGACATATTTGAGGAGCATACCAGCAAGCATACTGGAAACAAGAGAAATGTTTGCAAAGCATGCATACTCTAGTGGACTCGCCTGACACAATATTTAAATCACTAATGATACGACCGTGTGTTTGATTAAAGCTTTTGTTTTGTTACAATCGTGGTATGAACCACCCCATGAGAAAACCAACAGCCAGCATTAGCGACCAGCATGAATCCAGTCTGATCAGGCTCCATACTGTTTGCTTCCAGTCTGCATATTTATAGATTACTTGAATTAATAGTGAACAGTATGGAGCCTGATCAGACTTTATGGATGTGCAGACTGATATGGATCCATGCTGGTCACAAATACACTATGTTGGGTTTCTCGTGGGGCGGCTCTTATATCCTACTCAGGAAGAGTTAATCATGTTATATCACAATACATTGTGCATTTCAGCATACGTATGTGATTGTGAAGTAATTCAGCTCTCTGAATATGAAACAAATATACATGTAGATGAAAAGAAAGAACTAAATAAAAGAATATGCGAGCCGCCCCACGAGAAACCCAACATAGTGTATTTGTGACCAGCATGGATCCATATCAGTCTGCTGATCAGGCTCTGTTCACTATTAATTCAAGTAATCTATAAATATGCAGACTGGAAGCAAACAATATGGAGCCTGATCAGACTGGATTCATGCTGGTCCCTAATGCTGGCTGTTGGTTTTCTCATGGGGTGGTTCATACCACGATTGTAACAAAACAAAAGTTTTAATCAAACACACGGTCGTATCATTAGTGATTTAAATATTGTGTCAGGCGAGTCCACTAGAGTATGCATGCTTTGCAAACATTTCTCTTGTTTCCAGTATGCTTGCTGGTATGCTCCTCAAGTTTGTCTTTTCTTTTGAATTGTTGTTGACATATTTCGCATTGGAGTTTTGCCGGCTCATATATTAAAGAAACATGCTGTTTCACTTCTTATGCAGATGAAAACTTCTTCCCACAGATGATGCAGCTTTTCGACCTTTCCTCGCCGTGTTTACTGCATCTTTAACTGAAAACAAATACACGATGATAATAGGATACATTGTCCGAAAATATACAAAACAGAACCAATAACATTGAGTTTTACATTAGAATCAACAAATATATTTGATTCTTCGAAACCGTTTTGCATTCCCATTCAATTGGATATATGTTTTTATACGACATCTTTACATTTGAATGTATTCATATCTATATACCTACCTGTGCATAATAAGCTTTTCCCCGCTCACAAAAGCTCATTCCACAACATTTATACGGCGCTTTGTGTTCATGGGCTTGTGTATGTTTTCTATATCCCCATTTTGATTTAAGGACCGCTCCGCAGTGAGGACAAACGCCCGAAAATACCATCTCTGAAAAAATGCATAACATGTGTTTCTTACAAATTCTTTCACATGTATAGGCGCAATAAAAATAAATTTATATGATCTGAACAATATGATTATTATCAAAGACATATATATGTATAAATCATGTTTAACTTTGAATGATATAATGAAGGTGACGATTAAAAATAAAATTCGATCACCAATCCTATCCAAAAATAATTAACTACCCATCCTACCGACCAGATGTTCTGCTTCTGTGTAGTGGCAGAATGATGTTTTCGCTCGTGGCACGTGTACAGCAATGATCATTAATTATATGAGTACTATTTGCAATGTTTATATCGTATATTTAATCGTTCTAAAGTCGTCCAAAGTAAGTTTTTCTCATTTTGGCTACCTTTCCTATCGCCGTTTTGGGACGAAATTTCCACCGATTCGAAATTTGTTGCAGGGTAATCATGAAATCTACAGCAGCTACAATATCGCATCATACATCGTCGGATGCGGAAAAATGATGGCTAGGACATGGGCAATATGGTTTGCTCACTGAACATCTACTGAAGAAGAAAACAAGGAAAATACCTGCAAATTTGTGGCGGCCGCCATGTATTTCCACCCAATCCTATCACAACAAATGTCACGTGATCACCCGCCCTGATACTGACCTTGAATTTGGTACAAGCTACACTTGTTTGACCTCTCGGGATAAACTGAGAGGTAACTTCACGACTTTGTGCATCACGGCTTTGAGAAGCTATCGTTTGGTAATAAATTACACCGGCTCCAATGATTATGTTGCTTCAAAACTTTATTAACTCTACTCAGTATGCCGCTACGCCAATTTTACAGAAAACGTACTGGTGATTTGACAGTATATGTTGTTACTTTCCGGGTCATGTACAGTAAATGCAAACTGGCTGAGATAGAGATTGTTCAGATTTTTTTTGAATCATGAATTCTTGACAAGTCCACTAACAATAGTCGAGAGGTTAAGCTCGCCGGTCAGTTTTTTATGTCACGCTAATAACGTGAATAGTTGAGAAAGACGACATTGTCTTTCGGAGGATGAAGTATTTGACTAAATTGTCAATCACTAGCGATTTTAAATCCGCTGAAATCTTTTTACCTTGTGCATAAGATCTGCCACATTTACTTCTCTTCGTTTTGTATTTAATGACGTAAAGAAATGTTTAAATTTAAGCACATATACTAACGACGTGAATGTACTAACGACACCCCTATTTTAAGCGGTAATTTTATTATGGATTCTCCCACTTTATGTATCGACAGATGTATCGTTTTTTTGTAAGAAAGAAAGGTGTATAGGCGTAGTTAAACTAATATGAAATGCTGCAGATCAATGGCCACGGCTGTAAGTTCTATCTTTAAAGGAAAGGGATAAATTTTTGAACTATAATATATTATAAGTATGTATTTATGTAAACTTCCGTCAGTCCCTCTGCTTGTCTGCCTGTCTCTCTGTCTGTCTCCTGTCTCTAATTCATAAAAAATTTCAGTTCATTTTAGTATTAAGAAATGGATTTGTAATACAGTATCAATGAATAATTACATGATTTAAATCTCTTCCTTATCACATGGTGCAAAGAAATTTCTTGATATTTTTGTCCCGTTATACACTCATAACAGTGTGTAAAATAAAAAAAGTATGCCCTTTATATAATTTATCACAGAAAAAGTATGCATGATATATAGATATCGCTGGCAGTCTCCCAAAATGCATTGCAAACCGCAGACTCTAACCCTGGAAAGGTCGAACTGTAAACAAGAAGCAATTAAAGACAAAGAAGGCATTAAAACGTATTGCTAGAACCTGCTTAATATTAATGTAACAGTAACAATAACAATGATAACAATGTAATCAAAATACAACCCTGCTACATGTCAACACAATCAATTTCTGTTCAAAATTAACAGGTAAGGCTGCCTGGTGTAAATAGTGCACATTTTGTTGTATTGGGGGTCAGACGGGGTACTTATTTAGAACAAAAGGAAATCAAAAGTTGTCTTAAATGTATTTTAATTTTATATGTTTTTGTACATGCGATAAAACAATAACAGGATAGAAAATTTGGTATTATGGGCATATAAAATAATACAATTTGTATGCTCATCAGAATTGGTGGATTAAAAGATATATATATATATGTGGAAAAAGTCTCGGCTTTCAACCTTAATTTTTTCCACAGACCTTCCCTTTATATAGCCCCAGTAATTATCAAAGGTATATGCACGGCTGGTACCCCACCTTCAGATCAAGGGCAGAAGGCTCTACGGGTGAAATGTTACAAAGATCTTGAAATTGTACAAAATTGCTGATTAAATAAGACTAAGTTAGTTCCTCACAGGTGGCGTGACGAGACTCAGTTTGAACCTCATAGACGGGGAAATAATAAACAGTTGCTAAGGAAAGGACAACAAATACCGATTAAGCAAAGCGGTCTAATGGGGGTTATACACGATTTTTTGGAATTCCAAAGGTCTTGTTGTGCAAATACCCAGTGCTTCTGGCAAATCTGTTGCTGGAAATGTTTGTAGAGATTTGGTTTTGAAATCAGTGAGAAAACATGACGCTTAACTACACCAACAAATTGGTTTGAGGGGTATATGTCTTATCCGTAAAAATGCATCTGCACATAAGAGTTATATTGTATAGCAATTTCTTCCGGATCAACTAGTCAAACAATTACAGCGCCCTCTATACTCGCCATTGACTTCTTTCTCTTTAATGTACGTGTACTATAAAAGATAGTTGCTGGGCGTCGCTACAACTCCAGAAGCGCTCTTGGCAGAGATGTGTATCAGTGTCTGCAAGGTATACCAAGGACAGACTACAATGCGGCTATCTCGGAAGGAAAAGAGCATTTCTGTTAAAAGAGAACATAATGGTTTTTGGTAATGTACAAGTTCATCACTTTAATGTATTTAATACCCTAGCACTGAGTGGTGAAATTAACGGATACCACTAAGTCGTAAAGTGTTATTAACGTTGGGTTTCAAAAGTCATTTCCTCATCAATAAAACACGGGCTTGATTTGAAACCAGTTTCACATAAATGTTTTAGACGGGTCTGTACCAAAGCTGTTCATAGCACCCCATTCTATACAGAATTATGTTTGATGTGGCAACCGAAAGGAAAAGCTTCAACAATTTTATTGTCACAAACCCGAAGGCCCATTGAGCGATGGTTCTCTACAAAAATTATTAAATTCATGCCCCTTGGATCACAATAGGTCCCGTCCCAGGATCATCGTTTTACATAGACCTATAAATAACAAAATCTTTCTCTCCACAAGTACAGGTCCAGAGCTTAGATATCTGGTATGTAGCATTTTCTAGTGACCGTTTTAATGTTGTCCTAGGGATAAAATTAACCCCACTCCTTTGAACTAGCTACTTGATTTTGAAACAATGATGTGGACCATGGGTTTTAAACTGTTTGAAATATTTGAGTATTAAGCCAGGATGACCTTGTCTATGACCTTTTAACTTGCTTTTTGTTCGCGAAGTTACAGTCAAGAAATCTGGACCATGTATGCAGTTTTGTAAACGAGTTTACTGGTTTTTGTCCGCACTTATTTCAATGATAACTTTGAATTTGAATTGTTTTGCCGCCATTTCCACAGCGAATGTGGGGGACAATGATCACGCTGCATTTAGCAATTATCTTTCAATACTTACCTTCGTATGCATATAATCTACAGCTTTCACTTTATTATCGGAAAAGGCAATAGTACTCAGGTGAGCGATGAAAATCTACAAATAGGCGGTGTTCCTCCGCGGTCCACTCAAACGTAGTCCCTATTATGATAAAGTGCCATTTCTACCGTGTTAAACTTTAAGAGCCACTTTAATGGCAGATTGTCTTTTGTTTGATGTTCAGTCCTGCATGTAATTTTAAACCATATTACAGGTTTCTAACACCAAATCTGAAGTGTCAGTAAAACGACTTCGGGTATTCTTGCGCTTCTAC
Organism: Saxidomus purpurata; assembly: GCA_022818135.1. NCBI lineage: Eukaryota > Metazoa > Mollusca > Bivalvia > Venerida > Veneridae > Saxidomus > Saxidomus purpurata. The sequence continues at coordinate 65,686 of JAFMSR010000147.1, read as the reverse complement.
TGATAGAATATGTTGTTTACAGAATATGTTCCAGTCACTTGACCAGGACTTAATTGCATCATGGTTAACATGCTGTGTTTTCGCTATACTTTGTATAAAGATAGATCCTCAAAATAAGGATAGCCGTAAAAGACGTGAAAGACTGAAAATCATGACGAAAAGAAGCTGTACTAATGCGATTTTATATAGAAAACAGTAGAGTCCGTATTTATAGGATTCAAACCTATAGGGCCATTATGGCCGACTTATGTGACATATACTGTATTCATCAGTTAGTTTATACTAATTTATTTATTCTCGGTTGCGAAACAAGTTCTTACAACTTATATTAATCGCTGTCGAGACTCATTCCAGATTCATTAAGAAAATAATCATCAATGGTAGGCGCTACTATTGGCTTTCCTAGCAATTTATTTTTAACTATAAAAATACTGAAATACAAAGGAAACACAGTGCTCTTAATTTCCAAAAATTATTTTGATGTATCAATGGGTGACTTATGAACTCCTAACAAGTCAGAAGAACGCACAAATTACATGGACACAAAAGATTGGGAACTGTCCCAATTATGACGTCATCATTTTGTGCAGTTGACTGATTTTCGGTTTCATTATGAAGGCAGTTTCTGAAAATTTCAATTGGATCTATGTCTTAGCTGTTTAAAGGAAATTTACTGTGATGTAAAACCAGTGGACTGCCCGTATGGTCTTGTTTTCTTGATCTTGTGAAAGCAGGTAAAACGTAGATTTGTAATAAAACTAAATTCCGCATATCTATCTATAAAATATCATTCTAAGGTGGTGGTCGATAATTTGCATTAGTTAGAAGGTAATTGAGGCTAGTTATATGATCATTGGACTTGATATATCATATTTTATATAGATACAATGGATTAATGTACGAAACCTGTCATATTTTGAAGAACGTTAAAGATCTAGATTTATCTTTTAACATTTTCTATTTACAATATATATAAGAAAAACAAATAATCTGGGCAATTAAATGAAAGTGAAAGTATGATTTTTTCAGAAAATCTCAAAAGAAACGTTGCCAAATCTTACATATTCAATCGATTAATCTTAAGCTAATGGAACGTTTGCTAGCGGTGGGATATCTTTAAAGTATTCTAAAGAGGTATTTGCTATTCATTTTGAAAGAATATTACCGTAATCAAGTAACTTGGGAAATATGTTTCTAAGGAACTTACTGGGTGGTTTTCCGGAACTGATAAATCTGACGAATAGGTGTTTAGCAGACTCAAAATTGCAATTATAATTTTCTAAAGTAGAGAAACAAATTGAAAGAAACAAAAATTGAAATGAAAAAAATCATTTGAATCGAACGATTGATTGTCTAATCAATTATCTTACACAGGAGTTACATATCTTAAATTATTTAATTATCTTTACGTGAATCTGCTCAGAATGTGCACAGAGATGAAAATTCTCCTTTCGGGATTAAAGCCACGAATCAAGTGCAATGCTGTTAGAACCAACGAACGTCTACTGGAAGATAGTCCGCCGCAGAATATTTTGCCTATAGTTAAACAGGCACCTTAAATCCGCGGTCCTTGGAAATAGTGAAAGTTCTGCGGAAAAATCCCTGTAAAGTATTACTTCCCCGGGCTCTCATCTAACACAAAACTTCATATTCAGTTCAATCATTGTTTCTTTACAACGATTACCTACAATTTTAGTAACAATCTCGTAACGTGTTCCTACCTAACAAGTTCTTTCCTAATTCGAAAAGAACCCTTACAAGGCTAACTCTTAACTAAAACTGACTACATAGAAAAATTCCCAGTTTATTTTAGATAGCCAAGTCAGACAGACAGCTGTTTTATGTCTTCTTGACGCCAGTTTGTTTGGTCACTCGAAGTTCATTTGTGGCATAGAACTAGCCGTTGAGTTTTCATTAAAAGGGCAAACATTAACTAACTACTATAACTACAAATACCAATTTGATTGATATTGTCTGACAGAGCCAGGCCCTGCCAGACGTTTTATTTTCAAATATGTATTCTAATAATTTCATAGAATAAGATTATCAGATCAAGTTCAAATTAATAATGATACAAAGTTGGACAATGAAAACCACCAAACTGTCCAACCAAAGAGGGAAAAAAAGAAACTGGCGCCAAGGGATTTTACATTGAAAAGAGATCCATTATAAACAGAAATGAAAATGGTAACTATGTAAAAGGTATATGAAATATTTTGAAAAATATGTAGAATCAGTACTTAAAATATACAGAGTCATGATAAACATAAAAAGTATGTAACATATACGAAGGCATGATAAACATAAAAATAGTTTGTACAGACGATTATCACATTGCTACAAAATGTTTGCGAAGAGGCACTGCAATGTCAACAACAATGGACATTTACATTTTTCTTTGATATCCACTGTATAAGACAACTAAATCGTTTCTTTATTTTGACAAGGAACACCCCGATTCCTTGTATATAAATTTTTGGGATCATAAGATATGAACAATACATTGTTAAGAAAATTAAAATTGTAATTGCTTAGACAATAGAGGAACACCCCGTTTCCTCATTGAATTTATATGTCCATATTATGTGCTCTTTCCCTTAATTATATGCTTTGCAGACTCATACAAATCCTCAAACTTAAAGATATAGAACAGCTTGCACATGTAAAGATAAAAGTGATAACAATCAAATGTAGCCTTCAACATGAAAAACACGTGAATGAACACCTTAGTACCCAGCAGGAAATGATAGCTGTGTGCACTTCATATTTTTAAGTTATTGAACTGTGTACATAACAGATTTACATATCTTGTTTGTGTAATAAACAAATGCACTAATTAACTGAGACTATAATTATGAGCAATTAATTGGAAATACACCCCGATATTTCCAGCAGTAAGAAAAATTGTTATAGTATCTGATAGGTGCTGTTTAAAGGAACAGTAACAGTGTCATACTAAAGGTGTGTACAAATGTATACATTGTATATAAAATGTCTAAAATTATGTACAAAACATTTCCATGGCTAATAATCTGTACGTTAAAGGGAATACACCCCGATACTCCCTATTGATGAATAAATGTGTCTTAAGACAGATGCTGGGAGTGAGAATTACCTAGTGAGAGACATTAGGTAAACGGATGTATTTACGAAAAACTTTCGATCTCCAGCGACCTAGCTGCATTACTATGTTTTCTGGGACTCCCGACATAATGGCCTGTGTACAAGCACCTATTCTGAAGCTGTGAGGTTTATAAAATTCAGATGGTAATTGCATGTATTCAATCGCTTGTCTGAAAAGCTTTCGAAATTTAGGCATAAGCAATGGGTGCCCTGTACAGTCCAGAAAGAGAGGACCTGCATCTAGGCCTCTGTTTTTCAGGTAAGCTAGTAAATAAGTTTTGGGGCATGGGTTGCTTGAACTGCAAGGAATCAGTATCCTTGTTGCTTGGCAATTAGTCAAAGTCTTGTGGTGATGGACATGAATTTCGATAATTTCCTCACTGAAATAAACATGATTAAACTGTATGACCTTTCCAACATGACTTTGGTCTTTTGCAATCAGTTCTCCCATTCGAAAGTAACCATGGAACGCTAGTAGCACAATCGCTTGGAAAAGAGTTATATCATATCCTTGAAGGAAGGAGCTGCAGCTATAAACGATTGTACGTAGGTGGGGGAGAAGAATGGGGAGTCTAGAATCTTTAGTTCCCTTTAACTTACGACAGCCTAGTGTCATTCTCTGAATTATAAATGATTTAGTAGGGTCGTCATAATGGTGTCGTAAGTGTTTGTAGGCAATTGCAGACAAATGACTACTGATAGTAGTGGGTGAATAACCTTGTTCAAATAAGTAAGATATCAATGAGGCGACCATTTCTGAGGAAGCTGGCAAAACACAATAATTGTAATAGTGAGATTGTACAAATGAAACAAAACGATTCCAGTATTTTTTGTAACATTGTCTTGTTGTTTTTGCAAGTGAAGACTTTATCAGAAACTTTGTTATAGCAGTAAGGCTTCTGGTGATAGTCCTTTGGGTATTTGGATTGGGTCTTTGTCCAGGTGGGGCGCTAAGTTTAGTGCCTCTTGAACCTGAAATCGAGAAAGTTTGTCGCAAATGACATTATGTGTTGATGGAATATGTTTAGCTGCAAAACAGAAATTATGTTCTAAACCTTTCAAGACGATGATTCGCAATAGCTTCATTATCAATGAACATTTTGATGTCTGTTTGTTCAGGCAATGTACGATACTGAAATTATCACACACAAATAATATATTCTTATTTTTCCAATTTTGACCAAAGAGGTAAACTGCTAGAGTGATTGGGTAAAGCTCTAAAATGTTAATGTGAACTTTCTTTACTGTTTTTGAAAAGGCACCGTAAGCCCAATGGGTAGAAAACATACATGCAAAACCTTTTGTGCTAGCCGCATCAGTGAACAGTTCTATTGTGACTGAGGACACAAAACGATCATTTGAAAGTAGAGTACAACCATTGTAATCATCTAAGAATGTAGACCAGAGATGAAGGTCAGCTCTCGACTCCTTTGTTAATTTTATGAAATGATTTGGATTAGTTTTTCCCATGGTAAGGTCATAGAGTCTGCGTAGGAAACAACGGCCTGGTTTGACAACTTTACAGGCGAAGTTTATATGGCCTAAAATGTTTTGTAACTCCTTGAGTTTGACCTTTTTTCTCTTTTTTGTGTCATGCAAAAGTTGTCGTAAGGTAACTAATTTTTCTTGAGGGAGTCTTGCAGTCATACAAGTAGTGTCGACTTCAATGCCGTGCACTATGACTATTTGGGACGGGTAAACAGTTTTATCATGTTTGACAGGAATACCCATTTCCACACAAAGTTTGAAAAAAACATTAAGACTTGTGTAGCAAGAATTTGAAGTTTGACCAACAAATATAAAGTCATCTACAATGTGTGATACATGCTGTACATTGAGTTTTGCTTTCAGAATCCACTGCACAGCCTTTGTGAACGACTCGAAAAATTTTACAGAGCTGGACGCACCCATAGGGAGTACTTTATCAAAGTAATATTTGTTCTGAAATGAAAACCCCAGTTTATGGTAGTCAATAGGGGACATTGGAATAATCCGAAAACTTTCTTCAATGTCAGCTTTGGCCAGGTAACATTTTTTTCCAACCTGCTTAACAAGGTTTGCTACATCGTCGAAAGTTTCTAAGGATACGGTGGAATTTTCCTTTGGAATGTGATTGTTTACCGACATACCGTGTCGAGTGAAAGAAAGATCATGTATTATGCGAAGTGAATTGGGTGTTTTCTTTGGAACCACTCCTAATGGATTAGAGACAAAGTTTTTTAAAGGTGGAATATCATAAGGCCCTTTAACGCGATGCAACTCAATTTCCTTTGCGATTTTCTTACTTACAAAATCTATATGATCATCAATAGACTTATGGTTTTGGGAGAAACGACTTTTGATTTCTCCTTCCGTGCCAAGAGAAAATCCATTGGTAAAACCGTCAATGAGATAATCACTATTTGCACGGTTGTAACCTGCAAGATACTTTGACAGCACTTTGACCTTAATTGGAGTTGGAAGGGCGATGATCTCGCTTTTGGCCACCTTGAGGTCTTGTTGTTTGACCCGATGAGGGGTTACCAGAGGTGTATGAGCTAATTGTGTTGGGCTTGTCTTTGTATTGAGACTGACCTTTTGGGAACGATGTCCTGCATCTAGATGCACCGTGGGCACCTTCACATGCTGAGCATCTGTGTGCATGGTTGCAGTTTTGTTTTGTACATGTGTTGTATTGTTGGTAGTCCCAGCAATATCTCCTTCTTTGCAAAATATGTCTTGGGACTCTGCTGAAGGTAGATTGACCCGATCGAAAAGAAGAGCTGGGACGAAAGGACTGCTTGGGAACTTGCATCATACAGAATAAGTACGTTTCTACATGTACGTTACACCAAGATAGGTCTGGTAACGCAGCTTTTAACGTTCTAAATTTTGAATCATAAAGTGACCACCTGTCCGTGTGTTGCGCCATTGTCTGTACAATGGACATGTATGAGAACATATCTGATGCTTCTTCCTTGTATTTCGAGGTATACACACTTGCGTATAACTGAAATGCCCTAGACCAGGTTAGAATATTAGTGATGACCTTTTGAGCGGGTTTTTGTACGTGTGTAATTGTTGTAGTTTTTGATGAGTGAACGGTTTTCTCGAATAGAGAGGTATCCTCGCTAAAGTACAATTTGGCGAGGTCGACATATATTTTTGACCAGATTTTTCCTTTTAATTTTGGCGACACTGTTTTGGATGAGAAAATTCCCAGTTCTGAGGATGTGTTACTATCATTATTGAGAGTAGAAGCATTGTGGCCTATAGACGAATGGGGGCATCCTCTGAAAAGGGATTTTCTGGGTCGACATCAGAGTCATCGTCTGAGTCGGCCAAAACATATATATTTTCATTCTTATTAGGTTTATTATTACCCTGCTGGGGTTCAAGTGCTTTTGTAATAGCATTCCTTAAGTTCGGATTTGTCTGAATAGCCTCTGACAGTACATCAGCTAGACTTCCTTTCTGACTTGTTTCGTCGGCTGGTACATTCTTACTCTGGTTTTTTGCTTTTGGTTGTTTGTTTGTTTCATTCATATATTCTGTGTACGTTTGTGTAGCTATTCTGTTCCGTTTAGCCTTAGGTGAAGATATTGTTGTTTTTGTTGTTACCTTGCGTTTCTTTGGGGCCATTCTGAAAAGTAGAACCACCTCAGCAAGTATAAAAGTTATATGATAATTTAAAGGTAAACAGTAATCACCTGCGGTGATCTGCTGATATATGTTGCTTTGTCATATATAGGTCAGATGCAGATTATGATAAATTTAATCCCTGCCAAGCTTATATTTACACGTGACCGTGGTCAGTTCTGCATCATATCATGTAATGTTTGCATGCAAGCTCGCAGCATCTCAGGCCAGACGTTTTATTTTCAAATATGTATTCTAATAATTTCATAAACGCAGCTTTTAACATTCTGAATTTTTAGTCGTAAAGTGACCGCCTGTCCGTGTGTTGGGCCATTGTTTTCACAATTGACGTGTATTATTATATATCTGATGCTTCTTCCTCGTAGTTCGAGGTCCCAGTTTATTTTAGATAGCCAAGTCAGACAGACAGCTGTTTTTATATAATTTATGTTCCTGAATATTATCATAATGTTTTTGGACATTTGTAAAACACACGTGGCGTTTATACTTTTGACAGCTAATGACAAGTAGGTAAAATCCCTTTATACGTGAAAGAGATTTTATGAAAGTTATTAAAATAATAAAAACCATTGCTTTTCCCCGATTACACTACATCTCGATTATACTAGTATATTAACAATAGAAACATATGACAGACAATAGAGAAAACACAATAAACTATGCTGCTAAGAATAACTATTATTGATAACTACTTACCAGGTTTAATTGTTAGTATCATCTTGTTCGATTAAGCTCTTATGTTACTTGCACTTATATTCATTTCTAATTAATATAACAAATGTGAACAATTTCAATGAGAGGAATACTACTCATTGTTATTAGTCTACATATAATCACTTCCTTATGAATTTCATACTAGCACGCTACTTTATACTCAGAATTTAACATAAAAGTGATCTATTCTCTATCTGTCTACACAAAACATAGAATATCAGATGTATGGAACTTATTACGCGTGAATATTTACTTTGGCATGAGGCTTACATATCGAACATCTAACTGTAAATGTGTGAAGCTTTAACATTTCACCAGTTTCTAAGCCATGCCACGCGTTTGTTTGTGTCGAAAATGAAACTTTATTAATCAAAATAAAAACGAAACCGGAAGTTAAATTAGATCTAATTTTATCTTATCGTTCAGGAAGTTTTGTGTGAAATTTGTATGACTGACAAGGAATTAAAACAAAAATAATATCAAACAGGGAATGCCACGTACCAAAAACGCAGCCTCCCCAAAACGAGCCCCACAGCACCCAGAAGTGCACACCACCAACACACACACACATACACAATTAACACACACACACACACAATCATGTACACACACACACACACACACACACACACACACACACACACACACACACACACACACACACACACACACACACACACACACACACACACACACAGACACAGACACAGACACAGACACAGACACAGACACAGACACAGACACACACACACACACACACACACACACACACACACACACACACACACACACACACACACACACACACACACACACACACACACACACACACACACACCAACACACACCAGCATACAAAGCAAACACACGAGGACAAAACGAACAATTAAAGGAACACAGTGGGGCACCGCCTTGGAACGGTCAGTGGCAAAAACACCACTGGGGAGCTTAAACCGGTTTATGGTGCGCACCCAACCTCACTCTTACCCCCACCATGTTCCAAAATCACAGGACAGTGTAAATAAAAGTAATCCCTGCTAGGTGAATCTCTAACACACGCAATGAAAACAAAAGGCATGGTATGTAAAACACAAAAATGCTCGTGTATAAATATATAAAAAGCAAACCTTGAGAACCAAAAAACGTATGTACTCAATGCCTTTGCAGAAGGCAGAGCACCAAGAGAAACACCCTTAAGGGCCCGACGAAACAGGCCAGAGGACAGAAATCAAAACAGTTTCGTCCCAGTGGTATTTAAAAACTGCCCATCACAGAGTCCTCCCCCTCTTCCGTCAGACACAATCAAAGAGGGAAGCATAGCGTCCAACTGTAAACGGGTTGAACACCAAACATGCGGTGTGTCTCAAAACAGTTGGGTCGTAACCTCTTTTAACAAACCGTTTTATAATTTTAGCAAATACAGTTGGAAAATTGCCATGACCCAAAATCTTACCAAAATCTTAAAGTAACGATTGTATATCGGATTTCAATAACGAATCAATATATAACTGGCTGCCTTTAAGGGAAAAGGAAGTAAGAAAATAATTTGACATTCACTTCAAGAACTTGTAAAGAGGAACACACTGAAAAAAGGAACTAATCAAATGTGAAGATATTGAAGATTGAAAAATAAAAAAATGGAGGACCATGAAGTTTGTGATGTCATAGTGGTGTTTTAGTAGTCATACAGGTATTACTACAAAGTTAAAAACAGCTGCTTCAAATATTTATCGAAACATAGTAACCTACACGACACTTAATTATTTTTACCAATTTCAGGTAAAAAACAATCATGATAAAAAGAGTAAGAGTGTCTCAAAATTAAGTATTTGCATATTTACTAAATCTTAGATTTCTCATAGCTCTACTATTTTTATCCGATTTCAGAAATTCTTTCAACGGTGTGTATGTGTTAACAAGCTCTTTAATTTCAGGCTCAGCTATATTCTAACTTGCGTTACCCTTTAAGATTTTATTGTAGTGGTGTGTTATTCATTAATGGATATCCGTTATGTATAAACATAAATAAAATTTCATGTGGATAACGAAACTTTTCTACCTCTTCCACCTGTACTGAACTTCGTACTAATACTTTTGTGTGTACAATTCTTAAAGATATATTCAGGATAAAGAAGACACTCACTACATACTTTCATGACATCTTTGATATTGTATAGAAATGTTGAAAACCGAAATTTTACACTTTCCTTGCTATACTGAACGTTTTTGGCAACACTAGAATGTTTTTTTTGCAAGTGTTAGTATGTGAACCATCTTAGATACTTCTTAAAATGCTCTTTATGATCAATTGTTAAATGTTTGATTCAATGCATTTTAGCGGATTAAAGTGGGGTAGCTTCAGACAATTTAGCCTTAACAACATCAAAAGAACGGTGCGTAATTTAAGGTTCATTAATTACAAGTGTTGACTATGTGAAAATGTTGTTTATAATGTTTGTACATGTATAATAAGAACGTTTATACTGTTTCAGTCAAAAGAATGTTCCTCTCCTATTCCTTTTCTTCTTATACGTACATGTGTTTGAGAGTAAGAAAGTGATTTCAGTTCTGCTACATGTACTTTCTTTATTTATAGACTATTCTTTATCAATATCAAATGAAGGGAGACAATTGCCATGTTTCAAATACCATCCCATACTTTAAATTCCAATAATATTACATATATATAGAGAGAGATAAAAATAATTTAGTTTTTTAATCGATTCAAACGTGCATGCAAGCCTACTGTATAAAGTTTACTTTTGCATCTTAGTCGTCATGTAAAATAGGGCTATTACTATAGTATTGTGATCCAGCAAGCCGGAATTACTAGAGTCGTGCGTCGGATCATACGAATGCGTAGCGTGCGACGTCATTTTATTGACGTCATCGTATAAACAAGTATTAACGATCCAGTCAAAAGTGACGTTATCAACGTCAGGTGTATTTTAGGGCCTATTGAATGCACAATGCATACATATTGGAAAATATAACAATGAATATCCAAGCTTTTGATACTTCACCAACTTGTCAAAATAAAACTCCATGATTAAAGCGACAGGAAGTTAAATCAGTTAGATCTCATATTACTTCCTCATTTTTCCATTTGTTTCAGTGTGTTTTCGATATTTAACTGAACATTTAAGAATTATCTTGTTTTAATTCTGTATTTGTCTAAACTATCAGACCCGTACACCGCTGTAAACCCTATATTTTATTTTGCATTGGCGTCGCAGCTGTGCACTGGTCCAGTTGGGTCACTGCTTTATTATACACTTATAAGTTGTATGAAAAAGTAAGACTTATGTTTTTCTTTTCACGTTTTAGGTTTACAGAGACTGATAGATTTCGATTCTATAATAGTGAATAGAAGAGGAAAGTGGTCGTTGATTTAATTTACATTAAAATGAGTAATACATATGGAATAAAATGATTCCAAACTGGATGAGATTATCTTGTATGCAGTATATTCCAAATGAACTACTTGTTCGACTCTTGAAACGGCTAAATGCGGAAAGAAAATCTACAATAAAAAAGTTACCTAACCGTTATGTAATCTGGAGACTTATAAACAAAGCTAGAGAATCAATTGCACGAGATATTCGTGAAGCATATGCACACAATCAATATACCAGCAGTACTGATGGTACACATCCAATGTTGAACAGAAGGACTCTTGACAGAGGAAGGTACATATACTGATTGTTTAATAACAGTAGCTTTATTGTAAATAGTAACCAGGATCTTAAGACTTTTTTACTGTGGATGAAACCATTTAGCGCAGTAAATACTAACATAATTCTACAAGAGATACTGATTTTATAAAACAATTACACATCATGAGCTTTGATACGTTTGGTTCTTTTGTCAGAAGTGATTATCCACAACAGGTTTCGAGCGACCAAGCTAGCCAAGACAGGAGTAAAATTGCTTTTTCAAATGGTGCCTCATTTTCGGCACAGGCTGTTGAAACATATGCTACAGACAGCAGGTATCCCATGAATTCTAGGAGTGCACAGAGTACTAGAAATTATTCCAGCTCACACATCACGAGACATAATGCCACAATACGAGAACATGTACACAGACCGACAAAACCACCAAGACACCCAGACTACTGTGACTACAGTCAAAGACTGAGATCATACGCTAGATGGACTCTGAGACGTCCAGACTCCACTCGCCTGTCGGAATCCGGATTCTTTTTTACGAGTACGTACAACATCTGATAGTCATTCTCAGAAACAATCTTAATATCTTTATTTGCTTTTATTTGTGCCTTGTGTCTGTAGTGCAGAGGTTTTTGTTATCATAATACGCAGGTCATTCATGTAAAACAATATAAATCACATATTTCACCGAATCAGTCTTTTCATAGTATATAAGCTGACTCTGACCTAACTGCTTTTGATTGGAGAATACTTGACAAACACTTCTTCTTAATACTAAGATGATATTTCACATAAGTAAGTTTGTTTTATGACATTAAACATTTCCTTTATCCTGCTCTCATTTTACGACTGTACCGTCAAACAGAAACACTGTACATTGTTCTTGTGTTTCCAGACCAAAGTGACCTTGTGCGCTGTTACCAATGTGGTTTTGGTCTCAAAGACTTCTCAGATGATGACGATCCCCTGTTGGAGCATGTCCGGCACTCGGGAGACTGCCCATTTCTCTTAGAATATCTGGGAGCAGACCAGTTGTCAGCAATGAAGGTAATACTGGTATGCCTATAGTTGCCAAAGTTATAATAGGTGACGCGGTTTCTGTTTGTTCCTGTAACATTGTTTCATTTATATGTTACTTCAGTTGTTGTATAATTGCATGATAGTGTCTGTAAATGCGCGTCTTCAGATACTAAAATGTATAATACAATTACCTGGAGCAATGTTCACTCGTATTTACCAACAAGTCTTACCGTCATATTTCAGTACTTAACTAAATTAGAATATAAATTGCAGGCCCAGACTGAGTGTCAGATGCAACAACCAGTACCAGGTACATATACACACGCTCAGCCAGGTAAGGTGCATTTATTACAAACTTAAATCATAGGATAGTTTGCTTTACATGTAGAACTTGATCAAGAGCGTTTAATTTATACTTAAATTACCCATATTGAATTACATTAAATTAGCGATTTTTGAATAAATAGTATTCATGATACCCTTGATAAAGATTCGGGTATAAGGAAATTTAAGTCAGTTAAATATTTTCTAATTTGCGTTTTAAACTTCTAGTCACAACTACCATTTTAAGTTTATTCAATTCATTTTTTACGAAATGCACCGTATGATGAGTCCTATATTATTATTCCGTTTCTTTCAATCTTGCAAATTACAAATTTCAAGAAAACGAACAAGATGCTCAAGGATTGCAATTCATAATCCTCACCCAGAGTGGATTTCACAGGATATATTTACTTCACACAGGTTCAATATGCCGACATCCCGAGTACCAAACAATTGAGGCTCGCATTTCTTCTTTTACTGGATGGCCACGACACATGATACAAACACCGGGAGAGTTAGCTGAGGCAGGTCTTTACTATACGGGTAAGTTCCTATAGTCGTGAGTACGTTATATAAACTTTTCAACAATGCCACTGCGTATTGTTAACCAAAGTACAAAGCACCATATTGTTATTCATTTATATGTTTAGGTGTCGAAGATCAAGTGCGCTGTTTCACGTGTGATGGTGGACTACGGCGCTGGGATCCAGAAGATGTCCCTTGGACAGAACATTGTCGCTGGTTTCCGACATGTACTTTTGCCAGAGAAAGGAAGGGCGATGAATTCATTGCACCTGTTCAAGCGTCCGCGGAATATAATGGGGTAAATCAAATGTTTACACGTATTTTGATAGAACTGCTTTAACATGCATATATACGAGTATAGAACCACAAATTCACTTGTAGTTTATTCCCTGTAGGACAATCAAGATCCTAGTTCTGAGGACCAACTGTCACAAGGCCAAGATCTACCCAGCACAATGGAACAATTAACATTGAGGGACCCAGAGTTTAGAGCTGTACTAAATGAACATAAAGATACATGTCTTGAGATGGGATTTCAGCTGTCAGAATTCAACGATGCTGTGCAAGAATTAAGAAACAGGGGTTAGTACTTCATGGAACATGTGTTGTTATATGTCCATCTTTAATCAAGCATCACCAACTTCAGTTCTGTATACTCTCCATGAAAAGTCCTAAAGGTTTATTATTTTAATGTAGTTCTAATTTGTATTTCTATAGACCTTTGCAAATATGACTCCAGGACGTTTTGTTAGACTTGGTCTAGGATACTCTCGCACATAATTAATGTGACTATGCGCTATGTCGGTCAAAAACTATAACATAGCTTATGTTTTATCATGTTTTAATGACATACCGACCTAAAATAAATTTTGTATTGTATTGTTATTGAAACTCTTTGTAGCTATTCTAAGAGTACATACGTTATATATTTCAATCTCTACCACGAACATTTCGAAGCTTATTGTTCGTTTTAATCACGGTTTCGGGAGAATAACAGAAACAAGACCCGTTCAAAACGTCAGTCAGGCAAGTGTGGGAATACAGACGTTATTTTGGTTTTTTGCTTGAAAAGGGGTCTTAGCAAGTTCACCAGTGGAGAAATCCCGCGGTCGTCGTGACTATAAACAATCTAAACAACCAAACAAACCGACCCCCTTTGAAATAAACACAAACATTTATTATATTAATATTTTACTTCTTTACAGGAAATATTAAGCAAACACTCGAAGATATACTAGACACGATCGATGTGGTAAAAGACAGAAAACAGCAAGCCATTGCACAGGAACTCAGTCAAAGTGGTAATGCTTTTATCACACCAATTAAGTGTTAATATAGGAATTATTAAGGCGCACACTGGTTTGTCGCAGCACGCATTTTAAACAATATCCAAAACTGATGTACAGGGTACACAATCTAAAACCTGAAAATTATAGTTTACTGCTACAGAAAAAAAGATGCAAGCTTGATTTTATTCAGTGAAATTCTAGTTCATAAGCTAAATGGGTCTATTTCCTACTATGATTTAGGATTACACAAACGGTATCGAGCCGATGTCTGCTAGAGAGACTGGCGAATGCATGCGTCTTCTAGTTTCTAAATAATAGATTCAAAATGGTGTCCTACTGCATGTATGTTACCCTACAAATATAAAACTTTACCTTCTGTTTTCAGAAACTCCTCTAGAAGAAAATCAACGTCTTAAAAGTTTGATCATCTGTATGGCATGTGGAATAAACAACGTGAATACATTATTCCTACCGTGCACACATCATCGGCTGTGTATGGAGTGTGCAGAATCCCTGACACAGTGTACAGTCTGTGAAAGGATTATAAGACAAAAGATTAAAACGTACTTTGCATAAATCAAACCAAAAAGAAATTTCGAGTTTTCAGTCCAAATAATACAATTCGTCATTAGTATTTTATATATTTCTTAACTCGGTATTACTCTTTGGTTTGATTTATGTCAAGTTCGCATGCGCAAGATATTCAAAATACAGAGGAATCATTCTTTCTTACGTATAACAAAATAAAGAATAAAACTGCCTTAAAACTATTCTGACTGAAACACTATATTATTCACGAATGACATGCAAAGTCATGAATAAGTAACAATTTTCTTTTTTAAGTCTTCTAAAAATTACGAGAAACTACAATATTTAAGTTTTAAAATAAAAACAAAACATAATCAAAAACGTTTTTTGTAAACATTCACTTGAAACTAATCAAATCCAAACATCTGTAACTGACCAGCTGACCATTTGATTACAGGTAACTTTACTATGGTTTACTATAAGTGATTCCTGAAAATATATTTACATGCACCCAATGATGTGTAGAATTCTTTTGTCTCTTTACAATTTTAAAACTACAAATGCAAGAGGAATGGTACGAAAACGACAATTCAAATTTTGAAAGAGTGCCGTGCTTCTTGGGTTTGTGATGTTCTTTTGCAAAAGCTTAATCATTATGTCTACATCTGAGTACACGGTGTGCTTTGTTTGATGCCTTTTCTCATAATTTATAGAACATTCTTCTGGTCAGTGCATGTTTTACTAGGGATCTGATTGATGGTGTAGGGAATTACTTATTTTGCCGTTTTCCTTTTTAAATGCGTGTCGTCTGTGTCCAGTATCGAAATGAAGAATACTTCTAAGCTACGCCGAAGAACATTTTTTTAACCCAGCGTTTTACTTTCGCACAAAGCAGACAAGTCAGCTTTTAATTTTGTTGTTATGTTAATTTTTAACTGACACATAGTTGTAGACCAACAACTTTTTTATAAATTACAAATTTATCTTTCACTGCTACTCATTTGATTTAGTCTGTTAAGCAGGATAATGTATTATAACATAATATAATATAATATAATAATATAAAATAATATACATACTTTTTCATTGTCTCTCATAATTCCTTTTAAAATGAGATACATGTACATGCTTAACACGGATCATCTATATAAAATGTGTATAATGTGTTAACAGTCTTAATGAGACATAAATAAACCTAATACATTTTCTGTACGTATATGTACATATCACACTAGATCCATAGTAATTTCTTTATATGTTAGGAGCTGATTACTCCTAATTATTTTTTGGAGGCATCAACAGCTTCATACATTACTTACAAAGAATATTCTAAGATAACCGTCAGTCTGGTTATATCATGGCTTAATTAAGAAAAACTATTGCAAAGATTCTTTTTAATACATGTAGTACATTTGTATAGTGAGCAAGTTTGACGCGATATTCTTATTGATATTCACTCACTTCAAGCATAAAGTGCCTAACACGTATAAACAATAGGTAACTATATGCATGTTCTTGCTATCGACACAAAATACTGTATGTTGACTTCTATTCCTCATAATTAATTAATTGATTGCTGATTTTAATATCTTCTTATCTATGCTCCGCCTTTGTATATGCCATGTACCTACATAAAAGGAGTTGATATTGTGTTATATGTATTAATTAAGCTTTCAACTATATGTTTACTATAAATAATTTTTTTATCTCATTTAGTTTGTTTTGTATTTGTTCATCGAGAAAACAATTTGTACAAAACAAAGTATATTTTTATACCACTGAGCTTTATGAAGTAGAGGAAGAGTACACTCTCACGACATGAGTAGCAAGACTAGAAACTAGGCTGGGGTTGCATCGTTAAACTGTTTCAAACATCAAATAATGCTACAGTCATCACTATGGGACAGGGTAGTTAAAAATTTAGTATGGTTGGACATTTTGGGATAATTGCGGTCACTGTTAACGAAAAAGGTCCTTACTTTATATTAGATGATCTTAAAATCCATCCAATTGTTCTCGTGTAAAAGTCTTGCTATACGGAAGGAATTAGATCAAGTTCTGTTGAAATCATTCATCGAAATTTTAATGAAGTATTGTTACAATGACTTGTTGCCACACGGACGGACGCAAGACATATGCCATTTCCGTAATGCATGTATATAAGCTGAAGTAACATAATGGCGCAAAAGTTTGAAGTTTTCTATGACAAGGTTTGTGAGTCAATCACATAAGGTTGAACTGTGCATAAACCTCTAATATGATGAAACGTTACTGAGAAATGTTGCTGTAAGACAAGCTCTTCTCCTACAGTTTTCGTATCTCCTCAGAATAACCCTAGCAGCTTTCGGAGATAGACGGATTGATTCACCAACATTACGGATAAAGCAAAGTACTCAATGACACGGAATGGAAAAGCATGAATTAATTTAGTTTGTTTGATTGTTCTGTATAAAACATAATAATGAAAAATAAGTACACCTGTCAATGCTTGTGTTTTATCATTTAACAGTCAACAATCGCTCCAGCAACCTTCACATTCAGTAGAATGGGTAACAGTCAGTGTACCACCCCACTTCCTAATGTTACGTCTAGTTAAACACATTTTCTATCGAACATGGAGAGGAAGAACTTTGGTATGCCTCGTTTTCTATTAATTTCCCTTTGTAACGTGAACATAAATATTGTAACTGAAAAGTATAAACACCATTTACTTGAGCGTTCACTTTTGGACTATAGACATTTTGACGAGAACGTATGAAAGCCGAGTCGTTACGATTGCCTGATGATCTATTTTGATTTGTAACCTTTTGTTTTGACTGCATCGCAAAAATTATTGACAGAAAATTCTTTGCAACTGCTTTAGTAATTTGGGATATTGGTATATCATCTATTGAAGAGTATACATTGCTACATTTTTTACTCTGATTTCCAATCAAAACTATTGACTAGAATGTTTCTTAAAAACTCAAAAACGGAAGACATTGAAAGGAAAGTTTAGTGTTATTTGCACATATAAATACAAATCTGTATGATACATGTAATAAATACATATAATACATAATATATTACAAGAGCAAAATTGCCTCAAAGAACAACCTAAGTTTTGCAGTCATTTTTGTATTAAAACACATTGTTTGAATTTACGACAAAGATAATTGAAATGCAAAAAGACGTATGCCAGGAGCAGTTTACTCTGAAAAGTACCAATGAAAGATTATGGAGTAGGGAACATCTCGTTATCTACTTTGTCGTCTGTCGGTACCTGGGGTCATATAGGATGCCGACGTATTTATGAAATAAAGCTTTTCACTGAGCAGTCTTTAGACATGGCCCTTTTTATATAGCTTTAGAGAAACTAAAGCAGCTTTAGAGAAATCAATACTAGAACCTGTGTAGGAACGTACTCGATTACTGAGTTTTGAGTGGCAGTTCTTTTATGTAAATCTTTGATGCCGGTTTCTACTCGTTGACGATGACCCTTCACCAAGTTGCTCAGCGAAATTAGTTTTCCCCGAATTCGCCGACCTGGCTAACCGGGTTCCGATTAACCGTAGTAGAACATATTGAATTTAGAAGGAACAAATTCGGGACCCGAAAATGTGTTCGAATAATCGGGGGTGTTCCAATTATCCGGGTTCGGACTTTCGAGAGTCGACTGTATGTTATCATTTTCATCTGTATTTTACAATACGATATAATCAAAATATATTATAGTGCAGCAGCTAAAAATAAATTCTGGTTTTTCCTTTCGAGTATAATATAAACCTTGATAGTTTGTAAGCAAATTAAACGTTAATGGTAGGCATGTTAAACGTAAGACGAAAATAAATAGGAATAAAGAATTGTTCACAACTTTTGCTTTCACTTACTTTAACGATTGACAGTGTACAGTGAACAAATATATTATTCTTTTGGATTTAAGTGTTCTCAACATAGGAAGTAAAACAGACCTTTTAAAAATATTATAAATTGTAGTAATATTCTTAGAGAAAGATGACATTATGTCTACACCAGTTTTGTTCTGTCAGCGTTGCCAATGGCCAAACACAAACCAGCATTTAATAGAGTACTCTGAACAGAGCGATCAGCATATCATTGGTCTTAATCAACATCTCCGACAAATAAGCCAGCAGAATCAACAAATAAGTCAGCAATGTCAGCAAATCAGAGAACAAAATCAACAAAACAACCAGGACATTCAAGAAATCAAACAGCAACAGATTATAATGTTTCAGCAGTTTCAACAGTTTCAGGAACAGTTACTTATATCTCAACAAAGATTGACCAATTGAAGCATAAATAAAACAGTAAAAGGTAAGTATTTTCGTACACTTTTTTGTTCTTAACATTAAATGAAGGACGAGGGGTGCAGTCTAATGACATTCTTTTATGGTATTTCAGTATCTGCAAACAAGGTATGTTTCCACATGCAAATCGAGATAGATCCAGATGCAAATTTTCAAATCGTACACACAGAACACTGGCCATATATGGCTTGATATGCATGCTTTTCTCATCGCAACTTTACGTTTCTGCTGTTACTGTTTTTTATGGTATTATGGGCATATAAAATAATACATTTTATGAACTGGGGCAATTAATACAAAGGGAATGTATGTGGAAAAAGTCTCGGCTTTCAACCTTAATTTTTTCCACAGACCTTCCCTTTATATAGCCCCAGTACATAAAATGTATTATGTTATATGCCAATATCACCTCGTTTAACTATAACTTATAAGATCCAAATAAAAAAGATCCTTTTGGTTGTTTCACCAAAATAACGTTCTTTTTGTTGTTAAAAGTCCCTGGATCTTTGAATCAATATCTTTAAATTTCTAACATGAACATCGATTTAAAAAGTAAAGTTATGAATGTTTGGGTACAAATAAAGGTCATTTCCGTCCGTTAAGACATCTTTCTTGATACAATAAGAGCTACTTGTCAATGTAGTCCTGGGACTTTAATCATTATAAGTTTCCTATTTAAGACAGACGGACGGACATGTTCCCCGACAGAAAGACGAACGGACGGACGGACGAACAGAAAAACTTAAAAATTAGAAAACTTACTCTTCTCGGCGTTGCTTTCGACTCTCTGAGTGATGTTTTTTTCCAAAATGAAAGATGGTTTCTTTCCCGCGAAAAATCAAATAAGTCAAAAGTCAAAAGTCAGAAGTCAAAAGTCAGAAGTCAGAAGTAAGAATTCAGAAGTCAGAAGGTCCCCTCAAGGCTTCCGTAGTACGTAGCTTAACCGCAGCAAACTAGTGTTATGTAAACAGCTTATATGTGAAATATGAACTTGTTTTGATATTTAAAATTATGTTTATTGTTAACGAGCACTTATTTACCAATAATATTTACATTTAGAACATTTGGAAGCTTATAGAAAATTATAGAACCAGGTAGAGGGTTATGGTTTTAAAAAATGGAGATTATTCAAGTATCCTTCTAGAAAGATGATAAAGTATATATATATATAGGATTGAAGATTTGTATGATTATCTTTCATCTTTGGTTAGTCTACAGTCATTATATTGAGTTACTCTGTGAAGATTCTGGATTATTCTTTGGATATTATTTAGTGACAAAATCTTTGTGGATTATTGAATTTTAGTGTGTGAGATTTAATTTCAACGTGCTCAGGAACATTCAACAACCGGATTTAGACTTTCAAAATCCATTAAACACGATAATTTAGGATATTTGGAACTGTGAATTAGGTATTTAGATTTTATCTCAACCTTGTAATATTTATTAAATGAATTTTTTAAAGTTTGTTGCTGGCTTTGTCTTTCTCTTTACGCCTGGCTCGTAACACTAGTAGACACTGACACCGTGTTTGTAGAAAATAAGGTAATTAGGTCTAACATAAAGACAAGCAATGCTGTGAACTTAACAGGTCAACAGATCTACAAGAAGGTAAACAGTATTTTTTTTACTTCCAAAGCCATAGTTTATAAGTTGGTAAACGTATTTAGTAAGAATCTAGAGTCAAAGACTTACTTCGTGTATTGCACCCAAACACTTTAATATCTTTTTAGAACATTGCAGCTGTAAACGTCATGGTGGCAGAAGACTCACACTATACAGATAGCTGTATCCGTGGGTATGTTATTGGGTAGTCATCACAAAATTTTGACAAAATACTTAAATTATCAAAGGTATATGCACGGCTGGTACCCCACCTTCAGATCAAGGGCAGAAGGCCCTACGGGTGAAATGTTACAAAGATCTTGAAATTGTACAAAATTGCTGATTAAATAAGACTAAGTTAGTTCCTCACAGGTGGCGTGACGAGACTCATTTTGAACCTCATAGACGGGGAAATAATAAACAGTTGCTAAGGAAAGGACAACAAATACCGATTAAGCAAAACGGTCTAATGGGGGTTATACACGATTTCTTGGAATTCCAAAGGTCTTGTTGTGCAAATACCCAGTGCTTCTGGCAAATCTGTTGCTGGAAATTTTTGTAGAGATTTGGTTTTGAAATCAGTGAGAAAACATGACGCATAACTACACCAACAAATTGGTTTGAGGGGTATATGTCTTATCCGTAAAAATGCATCTGCACATAAGAGTTATATTGTATAGCAATTTCTTCCGGATCAACTAGTCAAACAATTACAGCGCCCTCTATACTCGCCATTGACTTCTTTCTCTTTAATGTACGTGTACTATAAAAGATAGTTGCTGGGCGTCGCTACAACTCCAGAAGCGCTCTTGGCAGAGATGTGTATCAGTGTCTGCAAGGTATACCAAGGACAGACTACAATGCGGCTATCTCGGAAGGAAAAGAGCATTTCTGTTAAAAGAGAACATAATGGTTTTTGGTAATGTACAAGTTCATCACTTTAATGTATTTAATACCCTAGCACTGAGTGGTGAAATTAACGGATACCACTAAGTCGTAAAGTGTTATCAACGTTGGGTTTCAAAAGTCATTTCCTCATCAATAAAACACGGGCTTGATTTGAAACCAGTTTCACATAAATGTTTTTAGAGGTGTCTGTACCAAAGCTGTTCATAGCACCCCATTCTATACAGAATTATATTTGATGTAGCAACCGAAAGGAAAAGCTTCAACAATTTTATTGTCACAAACCCGAAGGCCCATTGAGCGATGGTTCTCTACAAAAATTATTAAATTCATGCCCCTTGGATCACAATAGGTCCCGTCCCAGGATCATCGTTTTACATAGACCTATAAATAACAAAATCTTTCTCTCCACAAGTACAGGTCCAGAGCTTAGATATCTGGTATGTAGCATTTTCTAGTGACCGTTTTAATGTTGTCCTAGGGATAAAATTAACCCCACTCCTTTGAACTAGCTACTTGATTTTGAAACAATGATGTGGACCATGGGTTTTAAACTGTTTGAAATATTTGAGTATTAAGCCAGGATGACCTTGTCTATGACCTTTTAACTTGCTTTTTGTTCGCGAAGTTACAGTCAAGAAATCTGGACCATGTATGCAGTTTTGTAAACGAGTTTACTGGTTTTTGTCCGCACTTATTTCAATGATAACTTTGAATTTGAATTGTTTTGCCGCCATTTCCACAGCGAATGTGGGGGACAATGATCACGCTGCATTTAGCAATTATCTTTCAATACTTACCTTCGTATGCATATAATCTACAGCTTTCACTTTATTATCGGAAAAGGCAATAGTACTCAGGTGAGCGATGAAAATCTACAAATAGGCGGTGTTCCTCCGCGGTCCACTCAAACGTAGTCCCTATTATGATAAAGTGCCATTTCTACCGTGTTAAACTTTAAGAGCCACTTTAATGGCAGATTGTCTTTTGTTTGATGTTCAGTCCTGCATGTAATTTTAAACCATATTACAGGTTTCTAAGACCAAATCTGAAGTGTCAGTAAAACGACTTCGGGTATTCTTGCGCTTCTACTGATAGAATATGTTGTTTACAGAATATGTTCCAGTCACTTGACCAGGACTTAATTGCATCATGGTTAACATGCTGTGTTTTCGCTATACTTTGTATAAAGATAGATCCTCAAAATAAGGATAGCCGTAAAAGACGTGAAAGACTGAAAATCATGACGAAAAGAAGCTGTACTAATGCGATTTTATATAGAAAACAGTAGAGTCCGTATTTATAGGATTCAAACCTATAGGGCCATTATGGCCGACTTATGTGACATATACTGTATTCATCAGTTAGTTTATACTAATTTATTTATTCTCGGTTGCGAAACAAGTTCTTACAACTTATATTAATCGCTGTCGAGACTCATTCCAGATTCATTAAGAAAATAATCATCAATGGTAGGCGCTATTGGCTTTCCTAGCAATTTATTTTTAACTATAAAAATACTGAAATACAAAGGAAACACAGTGCTCTTAATTTCCAAAAATTATTTTGATGTATCAATGGGTGACTTATGAACTCCTAACAAGTCAGAAGAACGCACAAATTACATGGACACAAAAGATTGGGAACTGTCCCAATTATGACGTCATCATTTTGTGCAGTTGACTGATTTTCGGTTTCATTATGAAGGCAGTTTCTGAAAATTTCAATTGGATCTATGTCTTAGCTGTTTAAAGGAAATTTACTGTGATGTAAAACCAGTGGACTGCCCGTATGGTCTTGTTTTCTTGATCTTGTGAAAGCAGGTAAAACGTAGATTTGTAATAAAACTAAATTCCGCATATCTATCTATAAAATATCATTCTAAGGTGGTGGTCGATAATTTGCATTAGTTAGAAGGTAATTGAGGCTAGTTATATGATCATTGGACTTGATATATCATATTTTATATAGATACAATGGATTAATGTACGAAACCTGTCATATTTTGAAGAACGTTAAAGATCTAGATTTATCTTTTAACATTTTCTATTTACAATATATATAAGAAAAACAAATAATCTGGGCAATTAAATGAAAGTGAAAGTATGATTTTTTCAGAAAATCTCAAAAGAAACGTTGCCAAATCTTACATATTCAATCGATTAATCTTAAGCTAATGGAACGTTTGCTAGCGGTGGGATATCTTTAAAGTATTCTAAAGAGGTATTTGCTATTCATTTTGAAAGAATATTACCGTAATCAAGTAACTTGGGAAATATGTTTCTAAGGAACTTACTGGGTGGTTTTCCGGAACTGATAAATCTGACGAATAGGTGTTTAGCAGACTCAAAATTGCAATTATAATTTTCTAAAGTAGAGAAACAAATTGAAAGAAACAAAAATTGAAATGAAAAAAATCATTTGAATCGAACGATTGATTGTCTAATCAATTATCTTACACAGGAGTTACATATCTTAAATTATTTAATTATCTTTACGTGAATCTGCTCAGAATGTGCACAGAGATGAAAATTCTCCTTTCGGGATTAAAGCCACGAATCAAGTGCAATGCTGTTAGAACCAACGAACGTCTACTGGAAGATAGTCCGCCGCAGAATATTTTGCCTATAGTTAAACAGGCACCTTAAATCCGCGGTCCTTGGAAATAGTGAAAGTTCTGCGGAAAAATCCCTGTAAAGTATTACTTCCCCGGGCTCTCATCTAACACAAAACTTCATATTCAGTTCAATCATTGTTTCTTTACAACGATTACCTACAATTTTAGTAACAATCTCGTAACGTGTTCCTACCTAACAAGTTCTTTCCTAATTCGAAAAGAACCCTTACAAGGCTAACTCTTAACTAAAACTGACTACATAGAAAAATTCCCAGTTTATTTTAGATAGCCAAGTCAGACAGACAGCTGTTTTATGTCTTCTTGACGCCAGTTTGTTTGGTCACTCGAAGTTCATTTGTGGCATAGAACTAGCCGTTGAGTTTTCATTAAAAGGGCAAACATTAACTAACTACTATAACTACAAATACCAATTTGATTGATATTGTCTGACAGAGCCAGGCCCTGCCAGACGTTTTATTTTCAAATATGTATTCTAATAATTTCATAGAATAAGATTATCAGATCAAGTTCAAATTAATAATGATACAAAGTTGGACAATGAAAACCACCAAACTGTCCAACCAAAGAGGGAAAAAAGAAACTGGCGCCAAGGGATTTTACATTGAAAAGAGATCCATTATAAACAGAAATGAAAATGGTAACTATGTAAAAGGTATATGAAATATTTTGAAAAATATGTAGAATCAGTACTTAAAATATACAGAGTCATGATAAACATAAAAAGTATGTAACATATACGAAGGCATGATAAACATAAAAATAGTTTGTACAGACGATTATCACATTGCTACAAAATGTTTGCGAAGAGGCACTGCAATGTCAACAACAATGGACATTTACATTTTTCTTTGATATCCACTGTATAAGACAACTAAATCGTTTCTTTATTTTGACAAGGAACACCCCGATTCCTTGTATATAAATTTTTGGGATCATAAGATATGAACAATACATTGTTAAGAAAATTAAAATTGTAATTGCTTAGACAATAGAGGAACACCCCGTTTCCTCATTGAATTTATATGTCCATATTATGTGCTCTTTCCCTTAATTATATGCTTTGCAGACTCATACAAATCCTCAAACTTAAAGATATAGAACAGCTTGCACATGTAAAGATAAAAGTGATAACAATCAAATGTAGCCTTCAACATGAAAAACACGTGAATGAACACCTTAGTACCCAGCAGGAAATGATAGCTGTGTGCACTTCATATTTTTAAGTTATTGAACTGTGTACATAACAGATTTACATATCTTGTTTGTGTAATAAACAAATGCACTAATTAACTGAGACTATAATTATGAGCAATTAATTGGAAATACACCCCGATATTTCCAGCAGTAAGAAAAATTGTTATAGTATCTGATAGGTGCTGTTTAAAGGAACAGTAACAGTGTCATACTAAAGGTGTGTACAAATGTATACATTGTATATAAAATGTCTAAAATTATGTACAAAACATTTCCATGGCTAATAATCTGTACGTTAAAGGGAATACACCCCGATACTCCCTATTGATGAATAAATGTGTCTTAAGACAGATGCTGGGAGTGAGAATTACCTAGTGAGAGACATTAGGTAAACGGATGTATTTACGAAAAACTTTCGATCTCCAGCGACCTAGCTGCATTACTATGTTTTCTGGGACTCCCGACATAATGGCCTGTGTACAAGCACCTATTCTGAAGCTGTGAGGTTTATAAAATTCAAATGGTAATTGCATGTATTCAATCGCTTGTCTGAAAAGCTTTCGAAATTTAGGCATAAGCAATGGGTGCCCTGTACAGTCCAGAAAGAGAGGACCTGCATCTAGGCCTCTGTTTTTCAGGTAAGCTAGTAAATAAGTTTTGGGGCATGGGTTGCTTGAACTGCAAGGAATCAGTATCCTTGTTGCTTGGCAATTAGTCAAAGTCTTGTGGTGATGGACATGAATTTCGATAATTTCCTCACTGAAATAAACATGATTAAACTGTATGACCTTTCCAACATGACTTTGGTCTTTTGCAATCAGTTCTCCCATTCGAAAGTAACCATGGAACGCTAGTAGCACAATCGCTTGGAAAAGAGTTATATCATATCCTTGAAGGAAGGAGCTGCAGCTATAAACGATTGTACGTAGGTGGGGGAGAAGAATGGGGAGTCTAGAATCTTTAGTTCCCTTTAACTTACGACAGCCTAGTGTCATTCTCTGAATTATAAATGATTTAGTAGGGTCGTCATAATGGTGTCGTAAGTGTTTGTAGGCAATTGCAGACAAATGACTACTGATAGTAGTGGGTGAATAACCTTGTTCAAATAAGTAAGATATCAATGAGGCGACCATTTCTGAGGAAGCTGGCAAAACACAATAATTGTAATAGTGAGATTGTACAAATGAAACAAAACGATTCCAGTATTTTTTGTAACATTGTCTTGTTGTTTTTGCAAGTGAAGACTTTATCAGAAACTTTGTTATAGCAGTAAGGCTTCTGGTGATAGTCCTTTGGGTATTTGGATTGGGTCTTTGTCCAGGTGGGGCGCTAAGTTTAGTGCCTCTTGAACCTGAAATCGAGAAAGTTTGTCGCAAATGACATTATGTGTTGATGGAATATGTTTAGCTGCAAAACAGAAATTATGTTCTAAACCTTTCAAGACGATGATTCGCAATAGCTTCATTATCAATGAACATTTTGATGTCTGTTTGTTCAGGCAATGTACGATACTGAAATTATCACACACAAATAATATATTCTTATTTTTCCAATTTTGACCAAAGAGGTAAACTGCTAGAGTGATTGGGTAAAGCTCTAAAATGTTAATGTGAACTTTCTTTACTGTTTTTGAAAAGGCACCGTAAGCCCAATGGGTAGAAAACATACATGCAAAACCTTTTGTGCTAGCCGCATCAGTGAACAGTTCTATTGTGACTGAGGACACAAAACGATCATTTGAAAGTAGAGTACAACCATTGTAATCATCTAAGAATGTAGACCAGAGATGAAGGTCAGCTCTCGACTCCTTTGTTAATTTTATGAAATGATTTGGATTAGTTTTTCCCATGGTAAGGTCATAGAGTCTGCGTAGGAAACAACGGCCTGGTTTGACAACTTTACAGGCGAAGTTTATATGGCCTAAAATGTTTTGTAACTCCTTGAGTTTGACCTTTTTCTCTTTTTTTGTGTCATGCAAAAGTTGTCGTAAGGTAACTAATTTTTCTTGAGGGAGTCTTGCAGTCATACAAGTAGTGTCGACTTCAATGCCGTGCACTATGACTATTTGGGACGGGTAAACAGTTTTATCATGTTTGACAGGAATACCCATTTCCACACAAAGTTTGAAAAAAACATTAAGACTTGTGTAGCAAGAATTTGAAGTTTGACCAACAAATATAAAGTCATCTACAATGTGTGATACATGCTGTACATTGAGTTTTGCTTTCAGAATCCACTGCACAGCCTTTGTGAACGACTCGAAAAATTTTACAGAGCTGGACGCACCCATAGGGAGTACTTTATCAAAGTAATATTTGTTCTGAAATGAAAACCCCAGTTTATGGTAGTCAATAGGGGACATTGGAATAATCCGAAAACTTTCTTCAATGTCAGCTTTGGCCAGGTAACATTTTTTTCCAACCTGCTTAACAAGGTTTGCTACATCGTCGAAAGTTTCTAAGGATACGGTGGAATTTTCCTTTGGAATGTGATTGTTTACCGACATACCGTGTCGAGTGAAAGAAAGATCATGTATTATGCGAAGTGAATTGGGTGTTTTCTTTGGAACCACTCCTAATGGATTAGAGACAAAGTTTTTTAAAGGTGGAATATCATAAGGCCCTTTAACGCGATGCAACTCAATTTCCTTTGCGATTTTCTTACTTACAAAATCTATATGATCATCAATAGACTTATGGTTTTGGGAGAAACGACTTTTGATTTCTCCTTCCGTGCCAAGAGAAAATCCATTGGTAAAACCGTCAATGAGATAATCACTATTTGCACGGTTGTAACCTGCAAGATACTTTGACAGCACTTTGACCTTAATTGGAGTTGGAAGGGCGATGATCTCGCTTTTGGCCACCTTGAGGTCTTGTTGTTTGACCCGATGAGGGGTTACCAGAGGTGTATGAGCTAATTGTGTTGGGCTTGTCTTTGTATTGAGACTGACCTTTTGGGAACGATGTCCTGCATCTAGATGCACCGTGGGCACCTTCACATGCTGAGCATCTGTGTGCATGGTTGCAGTTTTGTTTTGTACATGTGTTGTATTGTTGGTAGTCCCAGCAATATCTCCTTCTTTGCAAAATATGTCTTGGGACTCTGCTGAAGGTAGATTGACCCGATCGAAAAGAAGAGCTGGGACGAAAGGACTGCTTGGGAACTTGCATCATACAGAATAAGTACGTTTCTACATGTACGTTACACCAAGATAGGTCTGGTAACGCAGCTTTTAACGTTCTAAATTTTGAATCATAAAGTGACCACCTGTCCGTGTGTTGCGCCATTGTCTGTACAATGGACATGTATGAGAACATATCTGATGCTTCTTCCTTGTATTTCGAGGTATACACACTTGCGTATAACTGAAATGCCCTAGACCAGGTTAGAATATTAGTGATGACCTTTTGAGCGGGTTTTTGTACGTGTGTAATTGTTGTAGTTTTTGATGAGTGAACGGTTTTCTCGAATAGAGAGGTATCCTCGCTAAAGTACAATTTTGCGAGGTCGACATATATTTTTGACCAGATTTTTCCTTTTAATTTTGGCGACACTGTTTTGGATGAGAAAATTCCCAGTTCTGAGGATGTGTTACTATCATTATTGAGAGTAGAAGCATTGTGGCCTATAGACGAATGGGGGGCATCCTCTGAAAAGGGATTTTCTGGGTCGACATCAGAGTCATCGTCTGAGTCGGCCAAAACATATATATTTTCATTCTTATTAGGTTTATTATTACCCTGCTGGGGTTCAAGTGCTTTTGTAATAGCATTCCTTAAGTTCGGATTTGTCTGAATAGCCTCTGACAGTACATCAGCTAGACTTCCTTTCTGACTTGTTTCGTCGGCTGGTACATTCTTACTCTGGTTTTTTGCTTTTGGTTGTTTGTTTGTTTCATTCATATATTCTGTGTACGTTTGTGTAGCTATTCTGTTCCGTTTAGCCTTAGGTGAAGATATTGTTGTTTTTGTTGTTACCTTGCGTTTCTTTGGGGCCATTCTGAAAAGTAGAACCACCTCAGCAAGTATAAAAGTTATATGATAATTTAAAGGTAAACAGTAATCACCTGCGGTGATCTGCTGATATATGTTGCTTTGTCATATATAGGTCAGATGCAGATTATGATAAATTTAATCCCTGCCAAGCTTATATTTACACGTGACCGTGGTCAGTTCTGCATCATATCATGTAATGTTTGCATGCAAGCTCGCAGCATCTCAGGCCAGACGTTTTATTTTCAAATATGTATTCTAATAATTTCATAAACGCAGCTTTTAACATTCTGAATTTTTAGTCGTAAAGTGACCGCCTGTCCGTGTGTTGGGCCATTGTTTTCACAATTGACGTGTATTATTATATATCTGATGCTTCTTCCTCGTAGTTCGAGGTCCCAGTTTATTTTAGATAGCCAAGTCAGACAGACAGCTGTTTTTATATAATTTATGTTCCTGAATATTATCATAATGTTTTTGGACATTTGTAAAACACACGTGGCGTTTATACTTTTGACAGCTAATGACAAGTAGGTAAAATCCCTTTATACGTGAAAGAGATTTTATGAAAGTTATTAAAATAATAAAAACCATTGCTTTTCCCCGATTACACTACATCTCGATTATACTAGTATATTAACAATAGAAACATATGACAGACAATAGAGAAAACACAATAAACTATGCTGCTAAGAATAACTATTATTGATAACTACTTACCAGGTTTAATTGTTAGTATCATCTTGTTCGATTAAGCTCTTATGTTACTTGCACTTATATTTATTTCTAATTAATATAACAAATGTGAACAATTTCAATGAGAGGAATACTACTCATTGTTATTAGTCTACATGTAATCACTTCCTTATGAATTTCATACTAGCACGCTACTTTATACTCAGAATTTAACATAAAAGTGATCTATTCTCTATCTGTCTACACAAAACATAGAATATCAGATGTATGGAACTTATTACGCGTGAATATTTACTTTGGCATGAGGCTTACATATCGAACATCTAACTGTAAATGTGTGAAGCTTTAACATTTCACCAGTTTCTAAGCCATGCCACGCGTTTGTTTGTGTCGAAAATGAAACTTTATTAATCAAAATAAAAACGAAACCGGAAGTTAAATTAGATCTAATTTTATCTTATCGTTCAGGAAGTTTTGTGTGAAATTTGTATGACTGACAAGGAATTAAAACAAAAATAATATCAAACAGGGAATGCCACGTACCAAAAACGCAGCCTCCCCAAAACGAGCCCCACAGCACCCAGAAGTGCACACCACCAACACACACACACATACACAAACAACACACACACACACACACACACACACACACACACACACACACACACACACACACACACACACACATACACAGTGGGGCACCGCCTTGGAACGGTCAGTGGCAAAAACACCACTGGGGAGCTTAAACCGGTTTATGGTGCGCACCCAACCTCACTCTTACCCCCACCATGTTCCAAAGTCACAGGACAGTGTAAATAAAAGTAATCCCTGCTAGGTGAATCTCTAACACACGCAATGGAAACAAAAGGCATGGTATGTAAAACACAAAAATGCTCGTGTATAAATATATACAAAGCAAACCTTGAGAACCAAAAAACGTATGTACTCAATGCCTTTGCAGAAGGCAGAGCACCAAGAGAAACACCCTTAAGGGCCCGACGAAACAGGCCAGAGGACAGAAATCAAAACAGTTTCGTCCCAGTGGGATTTAAAAACTGCCCATCACAGAGTCCTCCCCCTCTTCCGTCAGACACAATCAAAGAGGGAAGCATAGCGTCCAACTGTAAACGGGTTGAACACCAAACATGCGGTGTGTCTCAAAACAGTTGGGTCGTAACCTCTTTTAACAAACCGTTTTATAATTTTAGCAAATACAGTTGGAAAATTGCCATGACCCAAAATCTTACCAAAATCTTAAAGTAACGATTGTATATCGGATTTCAATAACGAATCAATATATAACTGGCTGCCTTTAAGGGAAAAGGAAGTAAGAAAATAATTTGACATTCACTTCAAGAACTTGTAAAGAGGAACACACTGAAAAAAGGAACTAATCAAATGTGAAGATATTGAAGATTGAAAAATAAAAAAATGGAGGACCATGAAGTTTGTGATGTCATAGTGGTGTTTTAGTAGTCATACAGGTATTACTACAAAGTTAAAAACAGCTGCTTCAAATATTTATCGAAACATAGTAACCTACACGACACTTAATTATTTTTACCAATTTCAGGTAAAAAACAATCATGATAAAAAGAGTAAGAGTGTCTCAAAATTAAGTATTTGCATATTTACTAAATCTTAGATTTCTCATAGCTCTACTATTTTTATCCGATTTCAGAAATTCTTTCAACGGTGTGTATGTGTTAACAAGCTCTTTAATTTCAGGCTCAGCTATATTCTAACTTGCGTTACCCTTTAAGATTTTATTGTAGTGGTGTGTTATTCATTAATGGATATCCGTTATGTATAAACATAAATAAAATTTCATGTGGATAACGAAACTTTTCTACCTCTTCCACCTGTACTGAACTTCGTACTAATACTTTTGTGTGTACAATTCTTAAAGATATATTCAGGATAAAGAAGACACTCACTACATACTTTCATGACATCTTTGATATTGTATAGAAATGTTGAAAACCGAAATTTTACACTTTCCTTGCTATACTGAACGTTTTTGGCAACACTAGAATGTTTTTTTTGCAAGTGTTAGTATGTGAACCATCTTAGATACTTCTTAAAATGCTCTTTATGATCAATTGTTAAATGTTTGATTCAATGCATTTTAGCGGATTAAAGTGGGGTAGCTTCAGACAATTTAGCCTTAACAACATCAAAAGAACGGTGCGTAATTTAAGGTTCATTAATTACAAGTGTTGACTATGTGAAAATGTTGTTTATAATGTTTGTACATGTATAATAAGAACGTTTATACTGTTTCAGTCAAAAGAATGTTCCTCTCCTATTCCTTTTCTTCTTATACGTACATGTGTTTGAGAGTAAGAAAGTGATTTCAGTTCTGCTACATGTACTTTCTTTATTTATAGACTATTCTTTATCAATATCAAATGAAGGGAGACAATTGCCATATTTCAAATACCATCCCATACTTTAAATTCCAATAATATTACATATATATAGAGAGAGATAAAAATAATTTAGTTTTTTAATCGATTCAAACGTGCATGCAAGCCTACTGTATAAAGTTTACTTTTGCATCTTAGTCGTCATGTAAAATAGGGCTATTACTATAGTATTGTGATCCAGCAAGCCGGAATTACTAGAGTCGTGCGTCGGATCATACGAATGCGTAGCGTGCGACGTCATTTTATTGACGTCATCGTATAAACAAGTATTAACGATCCAGTCAAAAGTGACGTTATCAACGTCAGGTGTATTTTAGGGCCTATTGAATGCACAATGCATACATATTGGAAAATATAACAATGAATATCCAAGCTTTTGATACTTCACCAACTTGTCAAAATAAAACTCCATGATTAAAGCGACAGGAAGTTAAATCAGTTAGATCTCATATTACTTCCTCATTTTTCCATTTGTTTCAGTGTGTTTTCGATATTTAACTGAACATTTAAGAATTATCTTGTTTTAATTCTGTATTTGTCTAAACTATCAGACCCGTACACCGCTGTAAACCCTATATTTTATTTTGCATTGGCGTCGCAGCTGTGCACTGGTCCAGTTGGGTCACTGCTTTATTATACACTTATAAGTTGTATGAAAAAGTAAGACTTATGTTTTTCTTTTCACGTTTTAGGTTTACAGAGACTGATAGATTTCGATTCTATAATAGTGAATAGAAGAGGAAAGTGGTCGTTGATTTAATTTACATTAAAATGAGTAATACATATGGAATAAAATGATTCCAAACTGGATGAGATTATCTTGTATGCAGTATATTCCAAATGAACTACTTGTTCGACTCTTGAAACGGCTAAATGCGGAAAGAAAATCTACAATAAAAAAGTTACCTAACCGTTATGTAATCTGGAGACTTATAAACAAAGCTAGAGAATCAATTGCACGAGATATTCGTGAAGCATATGCACACAATCAATATACCAGCAGTACTGATGGTACACATCCAATGTTGAACAGAAGGACTCTTGACAGAGGAAGGTACATATACTGATTGTTTAATAACAGTAGCTTTATTGTAAATAGTAACCAGGATCTTAAGACTTTTTTACTGTGGATGAAACCATTTAGCGCAGTAAATACTAACATAATTCTACAAGAGATACTGATTTTATAAAACAATTACACATCATGAGCTTTGATACGTTTGGTTCTTTTGTCAGAAGTGATTATCCACAACAGGTTTCGAGCGACCAAGCTAGCCAAGACAGGAGTGAAATTGCTTTTTCAAATGGTGCCTCATTTTCGGCACAGGCTGTTGAAACATATGCTACAGACAGCAGGTATCCCATGAATTCTAGGAGTGCACAGAGTACTAGAAATTATTCCAGCTCACACATCACGAGACATAATGCCACAATACGAGAACATGTACACAGACCGACAAAACCACCAAGACACCCAGACTACTGTGACTACAGTCAAAGACTGAGATCATACGCTAGATGGACTCTGAGACGTCCAGACTCCACTCGCCTGTCGGAATCCGGATTCTTTTTTACGAGTACGTACAACATCTGATAGTCATTCTCAGAAACAATCTTAATATCTTTATTTGCTTTTATTTGTGCCTTGTGTCTGTAGTGCAGAGGTTTTTGTTATCATAATACGCAGGTCATTCATGTAAAACAATATAAATCACATATTTCACCGAATCAGTCTTTTCATAGTATATAAGCTGACTCTGACCTAACTGCTTTTGATTGGAGAATACTTGACAAACACTTCTTCTTAATACTAAGATGATATTTCACATAAGTAAGTTTGTTTTATGACATTAAACATTTCCTTTATCCTGCTCTCATTTTACGACTGTACCGTCAAACAGAAACACTGTACATTGTTCTTGTGTTTCCAGACCAAAGTGACCTTGTGCGCTGTTACCAATGTGGTTTTGGTCTCAAAGACTTCTCAGATGATGACGATCCCCTGTTGGAGCATGTCCGGCACTCGGGAGACTGCCCATTTCTCTTAGAATATCTGGGAGCAGACCAGTTGTCAGCAATGAAGGTAATACTGGTATGCCTATAGTTGCCAAAGTTATAATAGGTGACGCGGTTTCTGTTTGTTCCTGTAACATTGTTTCATTTATATGTTACTTCAGTTGTTGTATAATTGCATGATAGTGTCTGTAAATGCGCGTCTTCAGATACTAAAATGTATAATACAATTACCTGGAGCAATGTTCACTCGTATTTACCAACAAGTCTTACCGTCATATTTCAGTACTTAACTAAATTAGAATATAAATTGCAGGCCCAGACTGAGTGTCAGATGCAACAACCAGTACCAGGTACATATACACACGCTCAGCCAGGTAAGGTGCATTTATTACAAACTTAAATCATAGGATAGTTTGCTTTACATGTAGAACTTGATCAAGAGCGTTTAATTTATACTTAAATTACCCATATTGAATTACATTAAATTAGCGATTTTTGAATAAATAGTATTCATGATACCCTTGATAAAGATTCGGGTATAAGGAAATTTAAGTCAGTTAAATATTTTCTAATTTGCGTTTTAAACTTCTAGTCACAACTACCATTTTAAGTTTATTCAATTCATTTTTTACGAAATGCACCGTATGATGAGTCCTATATTATTATTCCGTTTCTTTCAATCTTGCAAATTACAAATTTCAAGAAAACGAACAAGATGCTCAAGGATTGCAATTCATAATCCTCACCCAGAGTGGATTTCACAGGATATATTTACTTCACACAGGTTCAATATGCCGACATCCCGAGTACCAAACAATTGAGGCTCGCATTTCTTCTTTTACTGGATGGCCACGACACATGATACAAACACCGGGAGAGTTAGCTGAGGCAGGTCTTTACTATACGGGTAAGTTCCTATAGTCGTGAGTACGTTATATAAACTTTTCAACAATGCCACTGCGTATTGTTAACCAAAGTACAAAGCACCATATTGTTATTCATTTATATGTTTAGGTGTCGAAGATCAAGTGCGCCGTTTCACGTGTGATGGTGGACTACGGCGCTGGGATCCAGAAGATGTCCCTTGGACAGAACATTGTCGCTGGTTTCCGACATGTACTTTTGCCAGAGAAAGGAAGGGCGATGAATTCATTGCACCTGTTCAAGCGTCCGCGGAATATAATGGGGTAAATCAAATGTTTACACGTATTTTGATAGAACTGCTTTAACATGCATATATACGAGTATAGAACCACAAATTCACTTGTAGTTTATTCCCTGTAGGACAATCAAGATCCTAGTTCTGAGGACCAACTGTCACAAGGCCAAGATCTACCCAGCACAATGGAACAATTAACATTGAGGGACCCAGAGTTTAGAGCTGTACTAAATGAACATAAAGATACATGTCTTGAGATGGGATTTCAGCTGTCAGAATTCAACGATGCTGTGCAAGAATTAAGAAACAGGGGTTAGTACTTCATGGAACATGTGTTGTTATATGTCCATCTTTAATCAAGCATCACCAACTTCAGTTCTGTATACTCTCCATGAAAAGTCCTAAAGGTTTATTATTTTAATGTAGTTCTAATTTGTATTTCTATAGACCTTTGCAAATATGACTCCAGGACGTTTTGTTAGACTTGGTCTAGGATACTCTCGCACATAATTAATGTGACTATGCGCTATGTCGGTCAAAAACTATAACATAGCTTATGTTTTATCATGTTTTAATGACATACCGACCTAAAATAAATTTTGTATTGTATTGTTATTGAAACTCTTTGTAGCTATTCTAAGAGTACATACGTTATATATTTCAATCTCTACCACGAACATTTCGAAGCTTATTGTTCGTTTTAATCACGGTTTCGGGAGAATAACAGAAACAAGACCCGTTCAAAACGTCAGTCAGGCAAGTGTGGGAATACAGACGTTATTTTGGTTTTTTGCTTGAAAAGGGGTCTTAGCAAGTTCACCAGTGGAGAAATCCCGCGGTCGTCGTGACTATAAACAATCTAAACAACCAAACAAACCGACCCCCTTTGAAATAAACACAAACATTTATTATATTAATATTTTACTTCTTTACAGGAAATATTAAGCAAACACTCGAAGATATACTAGACACGATCGATGTGGTAAAAGACAGAAAACAGCAAGCCATTGCACAGGAACTCAGTCAAAGTGGTAATGCTTTTATCACACCAATTAAGTGTTAATATAGGAATTATTAAGGCGCACACTGGTTTGTCGCAGCACGCATTTTAAACAATATCCAAAACTGATGTACAGGGTACACAATCTAAAACCTGAAAATTATAGTTTACTGCTACAGAAAAAAAGATGCAAGCTTGATTTTATTCAGTGAAATTCTAGTTCATAAGCTAAATGGGTCTATTTCCTACTATGATTTAGGATTACACAAACGGTATCGAGCCGATGTCTGCTAGAGAGACTGGCGAATGCATGCGTCTTCTAGTTTCTAAATAATAGATTCAAAATGGTGTCCTACTGCATGTATGTTACCCTACAAATATAAAACTTTACCTTCTGTTTTCAGAAACTCCTCTAGAAGAAAATCAACGTCTTAAAAGTTTGATCATCTGTATGGCATGTGGAATAAACAACGTGAATACATTATTCCTACCGTGCACACATCATCGGCTGTGTATGGAGTGTGCAGAATCCCTGACACAGTGTACAGTCTGTGAAAGGATTATAAGACAAAAGATTAAAACGTACTTTGCATAAATCAAACCAAAAAGAAATTTCGAGTTTTCAGTCCAAATAATACAATTCGTCATTAGTATTTTATATATTTCTTAACTCGGTATTACTCTTTGGTTTGATTTATGTCAAGTTCGCATGCGCAAGATATTCAAAATACAGAGGAATCATTCTTTCTTACGTATAACAAAATAAAGAATAAAACTGCCTTAAAACTATTCTGACTGAAACACTATATTATTCACGAATGACATGCAAAGTCATGAATAAGTAACAATTTTCTTTTTTAAGTCTTCTAAAAATTACGAGAAACTACAATATTTAAGTTTTAAAATAAAAACAAAACATAATCAAAAACGTTTTTTGTAAACATTCACTTGAAACTAATCAAATCCAAACATCTGTAACTGACCAGCTGACCATTTGATTACAGGTAACTTTACTATGGTTTACTATAAGTGATTCCTGAAAATATATTTACATGCACCCAATGATGTGTAGAATTCTTTTGTCTCTTTACAATTTTAAAACTACAAATGCAAGAGGAATGGTACGAAAACGACAATTCAAATTTTGAAAGAGTGCCGTGCTTCTTGGGTTTGTGATGTTCCTTTGCAAAAGCTTAATCATTATGTCTACATCTGAGTACACGGTGTGCTTTGTTTGATGCCTTTTCTCATAATTTATAGAACATTCTTCTGGTCAGTGCATGTTTTACTAGGGATCTGATTGATGGTGTAGGGAATTACTTATTTTGCCGTTTTCCTTTTTAAATGCGTGTCGTCTGTGTCCAGTATCGAAATGAAGAATACTTCTAAGCTACGCCGAAGAACATTTTTTTAACCCAGCGTTTTACTTTCGCACAAAGCAGACAAGTCAGCTTTTAATTTTGTTGTTATGTTAATTTTTAACTGACACATAGTTGTAGACCAACAACTTTTTTATAAATTACAAATTTATCTTTCACTGCTACTCATTTGATTTAGTCTGTTAAGCAGGATAATGTATTATAACATAATATAATATAATATAATAATATAAAATAATATACATACTTTTTCATTGTCTCTCATAATTCCTTTTAAAATGAGATACATGTACATGCTTAACACGGATCATCTATATAAAATGTGTACAATGTGTTAACAGTCTTAATGAGACATAAATAAACCTAATACATTTTCTGTACGTATATGTACATATCACACTAGATCCATAGTAATTTCTTTATATGTTAGGAGCTGATTACTCCTAATTATTTTTTGGAGGCATCAACAGCTTCATACATTACTTACAAAGAATATTCTAAGATAACCGTCAGTCTGGTTATATCATGGCTTAATTAAGAAAAACTATTGCAAAGATTCTTTTTAATACATGTAGTACATTTGTATAGTGAGCAAGTTTGACGCGATATTCTTATTGATATTCACTCACTTCAAGCATAAAGTGCCTAACACGTATAAACAATAGGTAACTATATGCATGTTCTTGCTATCGACACAAAATACTGTATGTTGACTTCTATTCCTCATAATTAATTAATTGATTGCTGATTTTAATATCTTCTTATCTATGCTCCGCCTTTGTATATGCCATGTACCTACATAAAAGGAGTTGATATTGTGTTATATGTATTAATTAAGCTTTCAACTATATGTTTACTATAAATAAATTTTTTATCTCATTTAGTTTGTTTTGTATTTGTTCATCGAGAAAACAATTTGTACAAAACAAAGTATATTTTTATACCACTGAGCTTTATGAAGTAGAGGAAGAGTACACTCTCACGACATGAGTAGCAAGACTAGAAACTAGGCTGGGGTTGCATCGTTAAACTGTTTCAAACATCAAATAATGCTACAGTCATCACTATGGGACAGGGTAGTTAAAAATTTAGTATGGTTGGACATTTTGGGATAATTGCGGTCACTGTTAACGAAAAAGGTCCTTACTTTATATTAGATGATCTTAAAATCCATCCAATTGTTCTCGTGTAAAAGTCTTGCTATACGGAAGGAATTAGATCAAGTTCTGTTGAAATCATTCATCGAAATTTTAATGAAGTATTGTTACAATGACTTGTTGCCACACGGACGGACGCAAGACATATGCCATTTCCGTAATGCATGTATATAAGCTGAAGTAACATAATGGCGCAAAAGTTTGAAGTTTTCTATGACAAGGTTTGTGAGTCAGTCACATAAGGTTGAACTGTGCATAAACCTCTAATATGATGAAACGTTACTGAGAAATGTTGCTGTAAGACAAGCTCTTCTCCTACAGTTTTCGTATCTCCTCAGAATAACCCTAGCAGCTTTCGGAGATAGACGGATTGATTCACCAACATTACGGATAAAGCAAAGTACTCAATGACACGGAATGGAAAAGCATGAATTAATTTAGTTTGTTTGATTGTTCTGTATAAAACATAATAATGAAAAATAAGTACACCTGTCAATGCTTGTGTTTTATCATTTAACAGTCAACAATCGCTCCAGCAACCTTCACATTCAGTAGAATGGGTAACAGTCAGTGTACCACCCCACTTCCTAATGTTACGTCTAGTTAAACACATTTTCTATCGAACATGGAGAGGAAGAACTTTGGTATGCCTCGTTTTCTATTAATTTCCCTTTGTAACGTGAACATAAATATTGTAACTGAAAAGTATAAACACCATTTACTTGAGCGTTCACTTTTGGACTATAGACATTTTGACGAGAACGTATGAAAGCCGAGTCGTTACGATTGCCTGATGATCTATTTTGATTTGTAACCTTTTGTTTTGACTGCATCGCAAAAATTATTGACAGAAAATTCTTTGCAACTGCTTTAGTAATTTGGGATATTGGTATATCATCTATTGAAGAGTATACATTGCTACATTTTTTACTCTGATTTCCAATCAAAACTATTGACTAGAATGTTTCTTAAAAACTCAAAAACGGAAGACATTGAAAGGAAAGTTTAGTGTTATTTGCACATATAAATACAAATCTGTATGATACATGTAATAAATACATATAATACATAATATATTACAAGAGCAAAATTGCCTCAAAGAACAACCTAAGTTTTGCAGTCATTTTTGTATTAAAACACATTGTTTGAATTTACGACAAAGATAATTGAAATGCAAAAAAGACGTATGCCAGGAGCAGTTTACTCTGAAAAGTACCAATGAAAGATTATGGAGTAGGGAACATCTCGTTATCTACTTTGTCGTCTGTCGGTACCTGGGGTCATATAGGATGCCGACGTATTTATGAAATAAAGCTTTTCACTGAGCAGTCTTTAGACATGGCCCTTTTTATATAGCTTTAGAGAAACTAAAGCAGCTTTAGAGAAATCAATACTAGAACCTGTGTAGGAACGTACTCGATTACTGAGTTTTGAGTGGCAGTTCTTTTATGTAAATCTTTGATGCCGGTTTCTACTCGTTGACGATGACCCTTCACCAAGTTGCTCAGCGAAATTAGTTTTCCCCGAATTCGCCGACCTGGCTAACCGGGTTCCGATTAACCGTAGTAGAACATATTGAATTTAGAAGGAACAAATTCGGGACCCGAAAATGTGTTCGAATAATCGGGGGTGTTCCAATTATCCGGGTTCGGACTTTCGAGAGTCGACTGTATGTTATCATTTTCATCTGTATTTTACAATACGATATAATCAAAATATATTATAGTGCAGCAGCTAAAAATAAATTCTGGTTTTTCCTTTCGAGTATAATATAAACCTTGATAGTTTGTAAGCAAATTAAACGTTAATGGTAGGCATGTTAAACGTAAGACGAAAATAAATAGGAATAAAGAATTGTTCACAACTTTTGCTTTCACTTACTTTAACGATTGACAGTGTACAGTGAACAAATATATTATTCTTTTGGATTTAAGTGTTCTCAACATAGGAAGTAAAACAGACCTTTTAAAAATATTATAAATTGTAGTAATATTCTTAGAGAAAGATGACATTATGTCTACACCAGTTTTGTTCTGTCAGCGTTGCCAATGGCCAAACACAAACCAGCATTTAATAGAGTACTCTGAACAGAGCGATCAGCATATCATTGGTCTTAATCAACATCTCCGACAAATAAGCCAGCAGAATCAACAAATAAGTCAGCAATGTCAGCAAATCAGAGAACAAAATCAACAAAACAACCAGGACATTCAAGAAATCAAACAGCAACAGATTATAATGTTTCAGCAGTTTCAACAGTTTCAGGAACAGTTACTTATATCTCAACAAAGATTGACCAATTGAAGCATAAATAAAACAGTAAAAGGTAAGTATTTTCGTACACTTTTTTGTTCTTAACATTAAATGAAGGACGAGGGGTGCAGTCTAATGACATTCTTTTATGGTATTTCAGTATCTGCAAACAAGGTATGTTTCCACATGCAAATCGAGATAGATCCAGATGCAAATTTTCAAATCGTACACACAGAACACTGGCCATATATGGCTTGATATGCATGCTTTTCTCATCGCAAATTTACGTTTCTGCTGTTACTGTTTTTTATGGTATTATGGGCATATAAAATAATACATTTTATGAACTGGGGCAATTAATACAAAGGGAATGTATGTGGAAAAAGTCTCGGCTTTCAACCTTAATTTTTTCCACAGACCTTCCCTTTATATAGCCCCAGTACATAAAATGTATTATGTTATATGCCAATATCACCTCGTTTAACTATAACTTATAAGATCCAAATAAAAAAGATCCTTTTGGTTGTTTCACCAAAATAACGTTCTTTTTGTTGTTAAAAGTCCCTGGATCTTTGAATCAATATCTTTAAATTTCTAACATGAACATCGATTTAAAAAGTAAAGTTATGAATGTTTGGGTACAAATAAAGGTCATTTCCGTCCGTTAAGACATCTTTCTTGATACAATAAGAGCTACTTGTCAATGTAGTCCTGGGACTTTAATCATTATAAGTTTCCTATTTAAGACAGACGGACGGACATGTTCCCCGACAGAAAGACGAACGGACGGACGGACGAACAGAAAAACTTAAAAATTAGAAAACTTACTCTTCTCGGCGTTGCTTTCGACTCTCTGAGTGATGTTTTTTCCAAAATGAAAGATGGTTTCTTTCCCGCGAAAAATCAAATAAGTCAAAAGTCAAAAGTCAGAAGTCAAAAGTCAGAAGTCAGAAGTAAGAATTCAGAAGTCAGAAGGTCCCCTCAAGGCTTCCGTAGTACGTAGCTTAACCGCAGCAAACTAGTGTTATGTAAACAGCTTATATGTGAAATATGAACTTGTTTTGATATTTAAAATTATGTTTATTGTTAACGAGCACTTATTTACCAATAATATTTACATTTAGAACATTTGGAAGCTTATAGAAAATTATAGAACCAGGTAGAGGGTTATGGTTTTAAAAAATGGAGATTATTCAAGTATCCTTCTAGAAAGATGATAAAGTATATATATATATAGGATTGAAGATTTGTATGATTATCTTTCATCTTTGGTTAGTCTACAGTCATTATATTGAGTTACTCTGTGAAGATTCTGGATTATTCTTTGGATATTATTTAGTGACAAAATCTTTGTGGATTATTGAATTTTAGTGTGTGAGATTTAATTTCAACGTGCTCAGGAACATTCAACAACCGGATTTAGACTTTCAAAATCCATTAAACACGATAATTTAGGATATTTGGAACTGTGAATTAGGTATTTAGATTTTATCTCAACCTTGTAATATTTATTAAATGAATTTTTTAAAGTTTGTTGCTGGCTTTGTCTTTCTCTTTACGCCTGGCTCGTAACACTAGTAGACACTGACACCGTGTTTGTAGAAAATAAGGTAATTAGGTCTAACATAAAGACAAGCAATGCTGTGAACTTAACAGGTCAACAGATCTACAAGAAGGTAAACAGTATTTTTTTTACTTCCAAAGCCATAGTTTATAAGTTGGTAAACGTATTTAGTAAGAATCTAGAGTCAAAGACTTACTTCGTGTATTGCACCCAAACACTTTAATATCTTTTTAGAACATTGCAGCTGTAAACGTCATGGTGGCAGAAGACTCACACTATACAGATAGCTGTATCCGTGGGTATGTTATTGGGTAGTCATCACAAAATTTTGACAAAATACTTAAATTATCAAAGGTATATGCACGGCTGGTACCCCACCTTCAGATCAAGGGCAGAAGGCCCTACGGGTGAAATGTTACAAAGATCTTGAAATTGTACAAAATTGCTGATTAAATAAGACTAAGTTAGTTCCTCACAGGTGGCGTGACGAGACTCATTTTGAACCTCATAGACGGGGAAATAATAAACAGTTGCTAAGGAAAGGACAACAAATACCGATTAAGCAAAGCGGTCTAATGGGGGTTATACACGATTTCTTGGAATTCCAAAGGTCTTGTTGTGCAAATACCCAGTGCTTCTGGCAAATCTGTTGCTGGAAATTTTTGTAGAGATTTGGTTTTGAAATCAGTGAGAAAACATGACGCATAACTACACCAACAAATTGGTTTGAGGGGTATATGTCTTATCCGTAAAAATGCATCTGCACATAAGAGTTATATTGTATAGCAATTTCTTCCGGATCAACTAGTCAAACAATTACAGCGCCCTCTATACTCGCCATTGACTTCTTTCTCTTTAATGTACGTGTACTATAAAAGATAGTTGCTGGGCGTCGCTACAACTCCAGAAGCGCTCTTGGCAGAGATGTGTATCAGTGTCTGCAAGGTATACCAAGGACAGACTACAATGCGGCTATCTCGGAAGGAAAAGAGCATTTCTGTTAAAAGAGAACATAATGGTTTTTGGTAATGTACAAGTTCATTACTTTAATGTATTTAATACCCTAGCACTGAGTGGTGAAATTAACGGATACCACTAAGTCGTAAAGTGTTATCAACGTTGGGTTTCAAAAGTCATTTCCTCATCAATAAAACACGGG
Organism: Saxidomus purpurata; assembly: GCA_022818135.1. Lineage (NCBI taxonomy): Eukaryota > Metazoa > Mollusca > Bivalvia > Venerida > Veneridae > Saxidomus > Saxidomus purpurata. The sequence continues at coordinate 21,396 of JAFMSR010000147.1, read as the reverse complement.
CTTGATTTGAAACCAGTTTCACATAAATGTTTTTAGAGGTGTCTGTACCAAAGCTGTTCATAGCACCCCATTCTATACAGAATTATATTTGATGTAGCAACCGAAAGGAAAAGCTTCAACAATTTTATTGTCACAAACCCGAAGGCCCATTGAGCGATGGTTCTCTACAAAAATTATTAAATTCATGCCCCTTGGATCACAATAGGTCCCGTCCCAGGATCATCGTTTTACATAGACCTATAAATAACAAAATCTTTCTCTCCACAAGTACAGGTCCAGAGCTTAGATATCTGGTATGTAGCATTTTCTAGTGACCGTTTTAATGTTGTCCTAGGGATAAAATTAACCCCACTCCTTTGAACTAGCTACTTGATTTTGAAACAATGATGTGGACCATGGGTTTTAAACTGTTTGAAATATTTGAGTATTAAGCCATTTGAATCATTTGAATCGAACGATTGATTGTCTAATCAATTATCTTTCACAGGAGTTACATATCTTAAATTATTTAATTATCTTTACGTGAATCTGCTCAGAATGTGCACAGAGATGAATATTCTCCTTTCGGGATTAAAGCCACGAATCAAGTGCAATGCTGTTAGAACCAACGAACGTCTACTGGAAGATAGTCCGCCGCAGAATATTTTGCCTATAGTTAAACAGGCACCTTAAATCCGCGGTCCTTGGAAATAGTGAAAGTTCTGCGGAAAAATCCCTGTAAAGTATTACTTCCCCGGGCTCTCATCTAACACAAAACTTCATATTCAGTTCAATCATTGTTTCTTTACAACGATTACCTTCAATTTTAGTAACAATCTCGTAACATGTTCCTACCTAACAAGTTCTTTCCTAATTCGAAAAGAACCCTTACAAGGCTAACTCTTAACTAAAACTGACTGAAATGTGTTCGAATAATCGGGGGTGTTCCAATTATCCGGGTTCGGACTTTCGAGAGTCGACAGTATGTTATCATTTTCATCTGTATTTTACAATACGATATAATCAAAATATATTATAGTGCAGCAGCTAAAAATAAATTCTGGTTTTTCCTTTCGAGTATAATATAAACCTTGATAGTTTGTAAGCAAATTAAACGTTAATGGTAGGCATGTTAAACGTAAGACGAAAATAAATAGGAATAAAGAATTGTTCACAACTTTTGCTTTCACTTACTTTAACGATTGACAGTGTACAGTGAACAAATATATTATTCTTTTGGATTTAAGTGTTCTCAACATAGGAAGTAAAACAGACCTTTTAAAAATATTATAAATTGTAGTAATATTCTTAGAGAAAGATGACAATATGTCTACACCAGTTTTGTTCTGTCAGCGTTGCCAATGGCCAAACACAAACCAGCATTTAATAGAGTACTCTGAACAGAGCGATCAGCATATCATTGGTCTTAATCAACATCTCCGACAAATAAGCCAGCAGAATCAACAAATAAGTCAGCAATGTCAGCAAATCAGAGAACAAAATCAACAAAACAACCAGGACATTCAAGAAATCAAACAGCAACAGATTATAATGTTTCAGCAGTTTCAACAGTTTCAGGAACAGTTACTTATATCTCAACAAAGATTGACCAATTGAAGCATAAATAAAACAGTAAAAGGTAAGTATTTTCGTACACTTTTTTGTTCTTAACATTAAATGAAGGACGAGGGGTGCAGTCTAATGACATTCTTTTATGGTATTTCAGTATCTGCAAACAAGGTATGTTTCCACATGCAAATCGAGATAGATCCAGATGCAAATTTTCAAATCGTACACACAGAACACTGGCCATATATGGCTTGATATGCATGCTTTTCTCATCGCAACTTTACGTTTCTGCTGTTACTGTTTTTTATGGTATTATGGGCATATAAAATAATACATTTTATGAACTGGGGCAATTAATACAAAGGGAATGTATGTGGAAAAAGTCTCGGCTTTCAACCTTAATTTTTTCCACAGACCTTCCCTTTATATAGCCCCAGTACATAAAATGTATTATGTTATATGCCAATATCACCTCGTTTAACTATAACTTATAAGATCCAAATGAAAAAGATCCTTTTGGTTGTTTCACCAAAATAACGTTCTTTTTGTTGTTAAAAGTCCCTGGATCTTTGAATCAATATCTTTAAATTTCTAACATGAACATCGATTTAAAAAGTAAAGTTATGAATGTTTGGGTACAAATAAAGGTCATTTCCGTCCGTTAAGACATCTTTCTTGATACAATAAGAGCTACTTGTCAATGTAGTCCTGGGACTTTAATCATTATAAGTTTCCTATTTAAGACAGACGGACGGACATGTTCCCCGACAGAAAGACGAACGGACGGACGGACGAACAGAAAAACTTAAAAATTAGAAAACTTACTCTTCTCGGCGTTGCTTTCGACTCTCTGAGTGATGTTTTTTCCAAAATGAAAGATGGTTTCTTTCCCGCGAAAAATCAAATAAGTCAAAAGTCAAAAGTCAGAAGTCAAAAGTCAGAAGTCAGAAGTAAGAATTCAGAAGTCAGAAGGTCCCCTCAAGGCTTCCGTAGTACGTAGCTTAACCGCAGCAAACTAGTGTTATGTAAACAGCTTATATGTGAAATATGAACTTGTTTTGATATTTAAAATTATGTTTATTGTTAACGAGCACTTATTTACCAATAATATTTACATTTAGAACATTTGGAAGCTTATAGAAAATTATAGAACCAGGTAGAGGGTTATGGTTTTAAAAAATGGAGATTATTCAAGTATCCTTCTAGAAAGATGATAAAGTATATATATATATAGGATTGAAGATTTGTATGATTATCTTTCATCTTTGGTTAGTCTACAGTCATTATATTGAGTTACTCTGTGAAGATTCTGGATTATTCTTTGGATATTATTTAGTGACAAAATCTTTGTGGATTATTGAATTTTAGTGTGTGAGATTTAATTTCAACGTGCTCAGGAACATTCAACAACCGGATTTAGACTTTCAAAATCCATTAAACACGATAATTTAGGATATTTGGAACTGTGAATTAGGTATTTAGATTTTATCTCAACCTTGTAATATTTATTAAATGAATTTTTTAAAGTTTGTTGCTGGCTTTGTCTTTCTCTTTACGCCTGGCTCGTAACACTAGTAGACACTGACACCGTGTTTGTAGAAAATAAGGTAATTAGGTCTAACATAAAGACAAGCAATGCTGTGAACTTAACAGGTCAACAGATCTACAAGAAGGTAAACAGTATTTTTTTTACTTCCAAAGCCATAGTTTATAAGTTGGTAAACGTATTTAGTAAGAATCTAGAGTCAAAGACTTACTTCGTGTATTGCACCCAAACACTTTAATATCTTTTTAGAACATTGCAGCTGTAAACGTCATGGTGGCAGAAGACTCACACTATACAGATAGCTGTATCCGTGGGTATGTTATTGGGTAGTCATCACAAAATTTTGACAAAATACTTAAATTATCAAAGGTATATGCACGGCTGGTACCCCACCTTCAGATCAAGGGCAGAAGGCCCTACGGGTGAAATGTTACAAAGATCTTGAAATTGTACAAAATTGCTGATTAAATAAGACTAAGTTAGTTCCTCACAGGTGGCGTGACGAGACTCATTTTGAACCTCATAGACGGGGAAATAATAAACAGTTGCTAAGGAAAGGACAACAAATACCGATTAAGCAAAACGGTCTAATGGGGGTTATACACGATTTCTTGGAATTCCAAAGGTCTTGTTGTGCAAATACCCAGTGCTTCTGGCAAATCTGTTGCTGGAAATTTTTGTAGAGATTTGGTTTTGAAATCAGTGAGAAAACATGACGCATAACTACACCAACAAATTGGTTTGAGGGGTATATGTCTTATCCGTAAAAATGCATCTGCACATAAGAGTTATATTGTATAGCAATTTCTTCCGGATCAACTAGTCAAACAATTACAGCGCCCTCTATACTCGCCATTGACTTCTTTCTCTTTAATGTACGTGTACTATAAAAGATAGTTGCTGGGCGTCGCTACAACTCCAGAAGCGCTCTTGGCAGAGATGTGTATCAGTGTCTGCAAGGTATACCAAGGACAGACTACAATGCGGCTATCTCGGAAGGAAAAGAGCATTTCTGTTAAAAGAGAACATAATGGTTTTTGGTAATGTACAAGTTCATCACTTTAATGTATTTAATACCCTAGCACTGAGTGGTGAAATTAACGGATACCACTAAGTCGTAAAGTGTTATCAACGTTGGGTTTCAAAAGTCATTTCCTCATCAATAAAACACGGGCTTGATTTGAAACCAGTTTCACATAAATGTTTTTAGAGGTGTCTGTACCAAAGCTGTTCATAGCACCCCATTCTATACAGAATTATATTTGATGTAGCAACCGAAAGGAAAAGCTTCAACAATTTTATTGTCACAAACCCGAAGGCCCATTGAGCGATGGTTCTCTACAAAAATTATTAAATTCATGCCCCTTGGATCACAATAGGTCCCGTCCCAGGATCATCGTTTTACATAGACCTATAAATAACAAAATCTTTCTCTCCACAAGTACAGGTCCAGAGCTTAGATATCTGGTATGTAGCATTTTCTAGTGACCGTTTTAATGTTGTCCTAGGGATAAAATTAACCCCACTCCTTTGAACTAGCTACTTGATTTTGAAACAATGATGTGGACCATGGGTTTTAAACTGTTTGAAATATTTGAGTATTAAGCCAGGATGACCTTGTCTATGACCTTTTAACTTGCTTTTTGTTCGCGAAGTTACAGTCAAGAAATCTGGACCATGTATGCAGTTTTGTAAACGAGTTTACTGGTTTTTGTCCGCACTTATTTCAATGATAACTTTGAATTTGAATTGTTTTGCCGCCATTTCCACAGCGAATGTGGGGGACAATGATCACGCTGCATTTAGCAATTATCTTTCAATACTTACCTTCGTATGCATATAATCTACAGCTTTCACTTTATTATCGGAAAAGGCAATAGTACTCAGGTGAGCGATGAAAATCTACAAATAGGCGGTGTTCCTCCGCGGTCCACTCAAACGTAGTCCCTATTATGATAAAGTGCCATTTCTACCGTGTTAAACTTTAAGAGCCACTTTAATGGCAGATTGTCTTTTGTTTGATGTTCAGTCCTGCATGTAATTTTAAACCATATTACAGGTTTCTAAGACCAAATCTGAAGTGTCAGTAAAACGACTTCGGGTATTCTTGCGCTTCTACTGATAGAATATGTTGTTTACAGAATATGTTCCAGTCACTTGACCAGGACTTAATTGCATCATGGTTAACATGCTGTGTTTTCGCTATACTTTGTATAAAGATAGATCCTCAAAATAAGGATAGCCGTAAAAGACGTGAAAGACTGAAAATCATGACGAAAAGAAGCTGTACTAATGCGATTTTATATAGAAAACAGTAGAGTCCGTATTTATAGGATTCAAACCTATAGGGCCATTATGGCCGACTTATGTGACATATACTGTATTCATCAGTTAGTTTATACTAATTTATTTATTCTCGGTTGCGAAACAAGTTCTTACAACTTATATTAATCGCTGTCGAGACTCATTCCAGATTCATTAAGAAAATAATCATCAATGGTAGGCGCTATTGGCTTTCCTAGCAATTTATTTTTAACTATAAAAATACTGAAATACAAAGGAAACACAGTGCTCTTAATTTCCAAAAATTATTTTGATGTATCAATGGGTGACTTATGAACTCCTAACAAGTCAGAAGAACGCACAAATTACATGGACACAAAAGATTGGGAACTGTCCCAATTATGACGTCATCATTTTGTGCAGTTGACTGATTTTCGGTTTCATTATGAAGGCAGTTTCTGAAAATTTCAATTGGATCTATGTCTTAGCTGTTTAAAGGAAATTTACTGTGATGTAAAACCAGTGGACTGCCCGTATGGTCTTGTTTTCTTGATCTTGTGAAAGCAGGTAAAACGTAGATTTGTAATAAAACTAAATTCCGCATATCTATCTATAAAATATCATTCTAAGGTGGTGGTCGATAATTTGCATTAGTTAGAAGGTAATTGAGGCTAGTTATATGATCATTGGACTTGATATATCATATTTTATATAGATACAATGGATTAATGTACGAAACCTGTCATATTTTGAAGAACGTTAAAGATCTAGATTTATCTTTTAACATTTTCTATTTACAATATATATAAGAAAAACAAATAATCTGGGCAATTAAATGAAAGTGAAAGTATGATTTTTTCAGAAAATCTCAAAAGAAACGTTGCCAAATCTTACATATTCAATCGATTAATCTTAAGCTAATGGAACGTTTGCTAGCGGTGGGATATCTTTAAAGTATTCTAAAGAGGTATTTGTTATTCATTTTGAATGAATATTACCGTAATCAAGTAACTTGGGAAATATGTTTCTAAGGAACTTACTGGGTGGTTTTCCGGAACTGATAAATCTGACGAATAGGTGTTTAGCAGACTCAAAATTGCAATTATAATTTTCTAAAGTAGAGAAACAAATTGAAAGAAACAAAAATTGAAATGAAAAAAATCATTTGAATCGAACGATTGATTGTCTAATCAATTATCTTTCACAGGAGTTACATATCTTAAATTATTTAATTATCTTTACGTGAATCTGCTCAGAATGTGCACAGAGATGAAAATTCTCCTTTCGGGATTAAAGCCACGAATCAAGTGCAATGCTGTTAGAACCAACGAACGTCTACTGGAAGATAGTCCGCCGCAGAATATTTTGCCTATAGTTAAACAGGCACCTTAAATCCGCGGTCCTTGGAAATAGTGAAAGTTCTGCGGAAAAATCCCTGTAAAGTATTACTTCCCCGGGCTCTCATCTAACACAAAACTTCATATTCAGTTCAATCATTGTTTCTTTACAACGATTACCTTCAATTTTAGTAACAATCTCGTAACATGTTCCTACCTAACAAGTTCTTTCCTAATTCGAAAAGAACCCTTACAAGGCTAACTCTTAACTAAAACTGACTACATAGAAAAATTCCCAGTTTATTTTAGATAGCCAAGTCAGACAGACAGCTGTTTTATATAATTTATGTTCCTGAATATTATCATAATGTTTTTGGACATTTGTAAAACACACGTGGCGTTTATACTTTTGACAGCTAATGACAAGTAGGTAAAATCCCTTTATACGTGAAAGAGATTTTATGAAAGTTATTAAAATAATAAAAACCATTGCTTTTCCCCGATTACACTATATCTCGATTATACTAGTATATTAACAATAGAAACATATGACAGACAATAGAGAAAACACAATAAACTATGCTGCTAAGAATAACTATTATTGATAACTACTTACCAGGTTTAATTGTTAGTATCATCTTGTTCGATTAAGCTCTTATGTTACTTGTACTTATATTTATTTCTAATTAATATAACAAATGTGAACAATTTCAATGAGAGGAATACTACTCATTGTTATTAGTCTACATGTAATCACTTCCTTATGAATTTCATACTAGCACGCTACTTTATACTCAGAATTTAACATAAAAGTGATCTATTCTCTATCTGTCTACACAAAACATAGAATATCAGATGTATGGAACTTATTACGCGTGAATATTTACTTTGGCATGAGGCTTACATATCGAACATCTAACTGTAAATGTGTGAAGCTTTAACATTTCACCAGTTTCTAAGCCATGCCACGCGTTTGTTTGTGTCGAAAATGAAACTTTATTAATCAAAATAAAAACGAAACCGGAAGTTAAATTAGATCTAATTTTATCTTATCGTTCAGGAAGTTTTGTGTGAAATTTGTATGACTGACAAGGAATAAAGTAACGATTGTATATCGGATTTCAATAACGAATCAATATATAACTGGCTGCCTTTAAGGGAAAAGGAAGTAAGGAAATAATTTGACATTCACTTCAAGAACTTGTAAAGAGGAACACACTGAAAAAGGAACTAATCAAATGTGAAGATATTGAAGATTGAAAAATAAAAAAATGGAGGACCATGAAGTTTGTGATGTCATAGTGCTGTTTTAGTAGTCATACAGGTATTACTACAAAGTTAAAAACAGCTGCTTCAAATATTTATCGAAACATAGTAACCTACACGACACTTAATTATTTTTACCAATTTCAGGTAAAAAACAATCATGATAAAAAGAGTAAGAGTGTCTCAAAATTAAGTATTTGCATATTTACTAAATCTTAGATTTCTCATAGCTCTACTATTTTTATCCGATTTCAGAAATTCTTTCAACGGTGTGTATGTGTTAACAAGCTCTTTAATTTCAGGCTCAGCTATATTCTAACTTGCGTTACCCTTTAAGATTTTATTGTAGTTGTGTGTTATTCATTAATGGATATCCGTTATGTATAAACATAAATAAAATTTCATGTGGATAACGAAACTTTTCTACCTCTTCCACCTGTACTGAACTTCGTACTAATACTTTTGTGTGTACAATTCTTAAAGATATATTCAGGATAAAGAAGACACTCACTACATACTTTCATGACATCTTTGATATTGTATAGAAATGTTGAAAACCGAAATTTTACACTTTCCTTGCTATACTGAACGTTTTTGGCAACACTAGAATGTTTTTTTTGCAAGTGTTAGTATGTGAACCATCTTAGATACTTCTTAAAATGCTCTTTATGATCAATTGTTAAATGTTTGATTCAATGCATTTTAGCGGATTAAAGTGGGGTAGCTTCAGACAATTTAGCCTTAACAACATCAAAAGAACGGTGCGTAATTTAAGGTTCATTAATTACAAGTGTTGACTATGTGAAAATGTTGTTTATAATGTTTGTACATGTATAATAAGAACGTTTATACTGTTTCAGTCAAAAGAATGTTCCTCTCCTATTCCTTTTCTTCTTATACGTACATGTGTTTGAGAGTAAGAAAGTGATTTCAGTTCTGCTACATGTACTTTCTTTATTTATAGACTATTCTTTATCAATATCAAATGAAGGGAGACAATTGCCATGTTTCAAATACCATCCCATACTTTAAATTCCAATAATATTACATATATATAGAGAGAGATAAAAATAATTTAGTTTTTTAATCGATTCAAACGTGCATGCAAGCCTACTGTATAAAGTTTACTTTTGCATCTTAGTCGTCATGTAGAATAGGGCTATTACTATAGTATTGTGATCCAGCAAGCCGGAATTACTAGAGTCGTGCGTCGGATCATACGAATGCGTAGCGTGCGACGTCATTTTATTGACGTCATCGTATAAACAAATATTAACGATCCAGTCAAAAGTGACGTTATCAACGTCAGGTGTATTTTAGGGCCAATTGAATGCACAATGCATACATATTGGAAAATATAACAATGAATATCCAAGCTTTTGATACTTCACCAACTTGTCAAAATAAAACTCCATGATTAAAGCGACAGGAAGTTAAATAAGTTAGATCTCATATTACTTCCTCATTTTTCCATTTGTTTCAGTGTGTTTTCGATATTTGACTGAACATTTAAGAATTATCTTGTTTTAATTCTGTATTTGACTAAACTATCAGACCCGTACACCGCTGTAAACCCTATATTTTATTTTGCATTGGCGTCGCAGCTGTGCACTGGTCCAGTTGGGTCACTGCTTTATTATACACTTATAAGTTGTATGAAAAAGTAAGACTTATGTTTTTCTTTTCACGTTTTAGGTTTACAGAGACTGATAGATTTCGATTCTATAATAGTGAATAGAAGAGGAAAGTGGTCGTTGATTTAATTTACATTAAAATGAGTAATACATATGGAATAAAATGATTCCAAACTGGATGAGATTATCTTGTATGCAGTATATTCCAAATGAACTACTTGTTCGACTCTTGAAACGGCTAAATGCGGAAAGAAAATCTACAATAAAAAAGTTACCTAACCGTTATGTAATCTGGAGACTTATAAACAAAGCTAGAGAATCAATTGCACGAGATATTCGTGAAGCATATGCACACAATCAATATACAAGCAGTACTGATGGTACACATCCAATTTTGAACAGAAGGACTCTTGACAGAGGAAGGTACATGTACTGATTGTTTAATAACAGTAGCTTTATTGTAAATAGTAACCAGGATCTTAAGACTTTTTTACTGTGGATGAAACCATTTAGCGCAGTAAATACGAACATAATTCTACAAGAGATACTGATTTTATAAAACAATTACACATCATGAGCTTTGATACGTTTGGTTCTTTTGTCAGAAGTGATTATCCACAACAGGTTTCGAGCGACCAAGCTAGCCAAGACAGGAGTGAAATTGCTTTTTCAAATGGTGCTTCATTTTCGGCACAGGCTGTTGAAACATATGCTACAGACAGCAGGTATCCCATGAATTCTAGGAGTGCACAGAGTACTAGAAATTATTCCAGCTCACACATCACGAGACATAATGCCACAATACGAGAACATGTACACAGACCGACCAAACCACCAAGACACCCAGACTACTGTGACTACAGTCAAAGACTGAGATCATACGCTAGATGGACTCTGAGACGTCCAGACTCCACTCGCCTGTCGGAATCCGGATTCTTTTTTACGAGTACGTACAACATCTGATAGTCATTCTCAGAAACAATCTTAATATCTTTATTTGCTTTTATTTGTGCCTTGTGTCTGTAGTGCAGAGGTTTTTGTTATCATAATACGCAGGTCATTCATGTAAAACAATATAAATCACATATTTCACCGAATCAGTCTTTTCATAGTATATAAGCTGACTCTGACCTAACTGCTTTTGATTGGAGAATACTTGACAAACACTTCTTCTTAATACTAAGATGATATTTCACATAAGTAAGTTTGTTTTATGACATTAAACATTTCCTTTATCCTGCTCTCATTTTACGACTGTACCGTCAAACAGAAACACTGTACATTGTTCTTGTGTTTCCAGACCAAAGTGACCTTGTGCGCTGTTACCAATGTGGTATTGGTCTCAAAGACTTCTCAGATGATGACGATCCCCTGTTGGAGCATGTCCGGCACTCGGGAGACTGCCCATTTCTCTTAGAATATCTGGGAGCAGACCAGTTGTCAGCAATGAAGGTAATACTGGTATGTCTATAGTTGCCAAAGTTATAATAGGAGACGCGGTTTCTGTTTTTCCCGTAACATTGTTTCATTTATATGTTACTTCAGTTGTTGTATAATTGCATGATAGTGTCTGTAAATGCGTGTCTTCAGATACTAAAATGTATAATGCAATTACCTGGAGCAATGTTCACTCGTATTTACCAACAAGTTATTACCGTCATATTTCAGTACAGTAAAAACCCTATTTGCGACCACCCCGATTTCGAGACCACCCCGCTAATGAGACCAATATTTTTCAGAACGGAATTTTTCTCTATATATCTTATTGGTCGCTAACTTCGAAAATACGACCACCCGTTATTCCTTGAGCAATGTTCACTCGTATTTACCAACAAGTCTTACCGTCATATTTCAGTACTTAACTAAATTGGAATATAATTTGCAGGCCCAGACTGAGTGTCAGATGCAACAACCAGTACCAGGTACATATACACACACTCAGCCAGGTAAGGTGCATTTATTACAAACTTTAAGCGTTTAATTTATACTTAAATTACCCATATTGAATTACATTAAATTAGCGATTTTTGAATAAATGATATTCATGATACCCTTGATAAAGATTCGGGTATAAGGAAATTTAAGTCAGTTAAATATTTTTTAATTTGCGTTTTAAACTTCTAGTCACAACTACCATTTTAAGTTTATTCAATTCATTTTTTACGAAATGCATCGTATGATGAGTCCTGTATTATTATTCCGTTTCTTTCAATCTTGCAAATTACAAATTTCAAGAAAACGAACAAGATGCTCAAGGATTGCAATTCATAATCCTCACCCAGAGTGGATTTCACAGGATATATTTACTTCACACAGGTTCAATATGCCGACATCCCGAGTACCAAACAATTGAGGCTCGCATTTCTTCTTTTACTGGATGGCCACGACACATGATTCAAACACCGGGAGAGTTAGCTGAGGCAGGTCTTTTCTATACGGGTAAGTTCCTATAGTCGTGAGTACGTTATATAAACTTTTCAACAATGCCACTGCGTATTGTTAACCAGAGTACAAAGCACCATATTGTTATTCATTTATATGTTTAGGTGTTGAAGATCAAGTGCGCTGTTTCACGTGTGATGGTGGACTACGGCGCTGGGATCCAGAAGATGTCCCATGGACAGAACATTGTCGCTGGTTTCCTACATGTACTTTTGCCAGAGAAAAGAAGGGCGATGAATTCATTGCACTTGTTCAAGCGTCCGCGGAATATAACGGGGTAAATCAATGTTTACACGTTTTTTTATAGAACTGCTTTAACATGTATATATACGAGTATAGAACCACAAATTCACTTGTAGTTTATTCCTTTTAGGACATTCAAGGTCCTAGTTCTGACGACCAATGGTCAGAAGGTCAAGATCTGCCCAGCACAATGGAACAATTAATGTTGAGGGACCCAGAGTTAAGAGCTGTACTAAATGAACATAAAGATACATGTCTTGAGATGGGATTTCAGCTGTCAGAATTCAACGATGCTGTGCAAGAATTAATAAACAGGGGTTAGTACTCCACTGTTATACTAGCATGTGTGTTGTTTATTCTTTGTCCTTCATCAACTTCCGTTTTTGGCCTGGGGACTGAAAGTCCCCTAGGCCTAAGTTAGCATACCACATTTCAAACACTGCAAGAAATTTAACTGTGCTATGTGCGAATAACAACTGTAAACATGCGCTATGCGAAAGTAGTGCAAGACAGACCAGATCAATCTTCTGTTTGAATGAATTTGAATATGATAAGAACATATTACAAATAAAAACAGTACATACAACTTCAAACGATTGCAGGAAGGTATATAGCTTACGGGCTGCATTACACATTATTTTTCTGTTTTAGAAATTAATGCGCTGTTAGCTGATTACAGAAGATAATCATATGCATATCACGGAAAAGTACGGATATTTACGGAAACGTACGGAGCTCGATATAAGAGTTTGTAGTTTGATTTTCAAATTTCCGATGTTATTTCATTGACAACTTTATCAAAAATAAATTTCTCTAAAAAAAGATATAATTTACGTACATTCCCGAGAAGGAACTCACGTGATCAAAATCACCCGCCATTTATCGAGGACGCTGCATGTCAAGGCCCAGTGAACGGTTTCACCGATTACAACTACAAGGTAACCCAGAATCATTTTTGGTGTTCTCTGTTATACACATTGTACAGTACTATATTTATATTTCATTGCTGGTATTGCTTTGTTTATTTCTGTTTCAAGGTCTTGTCCTTGGTACACAATAATTTTCGATCCACATCATCAGATCATATCGCTTGAAGTTGTACAAAGCGCAGATCGAATTATTTTTATTGGTTTAAACAATTTATAATGTTGACTATGTGATTATTTTTCATTTAACGTACGTTTTATAATGCAACAAACTTTCCTGCCACCCATATATTTTTGAATCATTCATTCTGTGTCATATATTGAATTTCGTCCTCTGCACATTTCGACCCGCGCTTTAGGTAAGGTTCAGCGCAAAACACGTCGGTCAAAAGTTGTTTTTCGGGGAGTTAACCTATAGCCCCCAGGCCTTCAGCGCTCACAGCGCTTTGATTTATACTCTCCGTGAAAAGTTATAAAGTTTCATTATTTCAATACTCTTAGAATAGCTTCAAGGAGTCACATGACTTTTGTGCGAGGGTCTCTTAGACCAAGTCTAACATAACGTCTTTGAGTTCTATTTGCAAAGGTCTATAGAAATACAAATAAGAACCAGTACATACGTTATATATTTTAATCTCTACCACGAAACTTTTGAAGCTTATATTGTTAGTTCTAATCACGGTTTCGGGAGAATAACAATAACAAGACCAGTTCAAACTTCAGTCAGGCAAGTGTGGGAATACACACTTTATTTCCACTTACTTTAAAAGTACAATTGTGGTCTTGGCAAGTTTCCCATGGTCGGTCGTGACTATAAACAATCTAAACAACCAAAACGAAAACGACACCTTTGCAATAAACACAAACATATATTATGTAAATATTTTACTTTGATGATTTACAGGAAATATTAAACCAACTGTCGAAGATATACTAGACACGATCGATGTGGTAAAAGACAGAAAACAGCAAGCCATTGCACAGGAACTCAGTCAAAGTGGTAATGCTTTTATCATCAATTAAGTGTAAATACATTAGTAAGGCGTACCCTGGTTTCTCGCAGCACGCTTATTGAACAATATCCAAAACTAATGTACAGTGTGCGTAATCTAAAACTTAACAATTATTAACATTTACTGCTTAAAAGAATACAGAAGAAAAAGATGTAATCTTGATTGTATTCAGTGAAATTCTAGTTCACAATATGTATACAGCTAAATAGGTCTATTTGTGACTAGTATTACACAAACGGTAGAGAGTTTGGTTTGAATGTTCTCCACGTTTCTAAATAATAGATTCAAAATGATGTCTTACTGTATGTATGTTACACTACAAATATAAAACTTTACCTTCTGTTTTAGAAACTCCTCTAGAAGAAAATCAACGTCTTAAAAATTTGATCATCTGTATGGCATGTGGAATAAACAACGTGAATACATTATTCCTACCGTGCACGCATCATCGACTATGTATGGAGTGTGCAGAATCGCTGACACAGTGTCTAGTCTGTGAAAGAATTATAAGACAAAAGATTAAAACGTACTTGGCATAAATCAAACCAAAAAGAAATTTCGAGTTTTCAATCCAAATTATACAATACATCATATTTATAAGTATTCTATATATTGCTAACTCGGTATTACTTTTTGGTTTGATTTATGTCAAGTTCGAATGCGCAAGATATTCAAAATACAGAGGAAGCATTCTGTCTAACGTAAAACAAAATAAAAAGTTGAACTGCCTGAAAACTATTCTGTCTGAAACATATATTACTCACGAATCATATGCAGTGTCATGAATAAGAAACAGTTTTCTTTTCTATGTTTTCTAGAAAATGCTAGAAACTTCAATGTATAAGTTTTAAGATAAAAATAAAAATGAATCGAATAAACATTTCACTTGAAACTAAACAAATTCTAAACATCTGTAACTGACCAGCTGATCATATGATTACAGGTTACTTTACTATGGTTTATTATAAGTGATTGCTGAATAATGTATTTACATGCACTAAATGATGTGTAGAAGTACACAAACTTGACTAACAAATAGTTTTTCTTTGAAATTCATTAAGTAGATTGTTAAGAAAACAAATAAATAATAATACATAATAACAATGGCCACTTGATTATGGTCTATTTCATTAACATTAAACAATAGGGATATTATCATAATTGTTTACATTTTCAGCATTAAAGTGAAATAATGCGCATTTTTTTTTCAAGTAAAAATCCAGCTGAAATAGGTGTGTGTAAAAAGGGTAGAGAAAATAATAGCTTTTAACCCAATACACCAAATCTTCCTGCTACCAGTACGAAATAATATTACTTTTCCTACTTTGACTGGGAGAGTCAATTAAAAAAAAACTGCATGCAGGAGTTGCTTCCCTTCCACTGCCGAAATATTTACCAACAACTACAATAAAACTAGGGAGATCACTGCGAAGGAAGGAACTGTTATTTTATCTGTCCAATTTTGTTTATTTCTAAAGCACTATCTTCAAATACTAATGCGGCATCATCGTTAGTTTAAGACACTTACATGCACAGCAACCGAAAATTTCTTATATAAAACTGTCACCAAAACACACTATGTGCAGTAAGATGCGCATAATGTCGCTTTAATAAAAATCTTTATATTTCAAATGTTGTCAAGCAAGACTTGGCCTTTCAATAAGTAAACTAGTATATTAAACTATTCATTAATTAGTTGACCGTCTTTTTTTATTACTGTACATTTTGTCTGTCCGAAAAGTCTTCAAACATTGTTTGATATCGACAGAAGTTTACTTTTGTTACTAGCATATGATATTTTGTTATGTTCCACTCTGTATATTTGTCTCTTGCACAATGACTTTTTTCTTTCTCTATTATGTTATCCTTTATTATCAAAGGGAAATAAGGAGAATAGAGATGACATATACAAGTAACTGCGTGTCGTCTGGTATCTCTCTTTTGGCTACTGGTATTTTACACAATTTGGCTACATAATCATAATCTTTGGACAAAACTGACTGGGTATTGCAGTAAGGTTAAATAAAACTTCCTAAATTGGTACCAGCATGCATGGGAGTCATACTTGGGTCTTGGCAATTTCACAAGAGGAGAGATATCATGGCAGGCCAGGACTATAAACAATCTTAACAAATCTGATATGAATTTCGTCTTGATGACCGCTTAGTTCAAACTTAATTGTTTTACATCCAGAAATTAGAACTAATATTTGCAATCACCTGCTATTTTTACTATTTATTTAAATAATACACACGCAAAAATTACATATTGTATGCATCATGTACTTTCTTATTGATACGGTATACCATCTGTAATTCCTCTCAATCATTAAGTTGATTACTGTGGTGTGTTATGCAGTTCGGTATGTTTTATCTATGCTCTATGTTGTCTATTTATTCAATTCCATTGAAAGAATAGAATATATCATTGATTTTGATACTGATTTTTTTAGTTATATTATAAACAAGAAAATAAATGGATGCAAACTATACTAAACGAAATTCCCTTCTAATATCTGCAAGACGATTTGTAGCTATCCGTGCACGAAAGATAGCATGTTTTGCATTTATGAAGACACTGGGTAGATACTCCCGTTACATGAATTTCGAAATGTTCGAGTGGTACAACTCATTAGCAGAGACTTTGATGTAACGTTTAAACCTCCATAGACTTAACATTGGTTATTGTCTTAGGATGTTTTTCCTAAGGACACCCACTTTTAGAATTCTCTTCCGTATGAAAGGTAATTCCATTTCAATGTTTACCAGCTTAATAAAACAGGTGTTTTATATTGTTTTTTGCTAGTTACGTCGCAAGGAGCCGACACCAGTTTGCTGCTATACAAAGAAGCATCCGCTAGCAAGCGATATTTGCACAAGTGCTTATTCCGACTACTGTTTTGCATTATATCATATCTGAAGTATCATGATATACAAAATTTTATTCACTAAATGCACATTTCAGAGATTTATTCGTTACAAAAGTACCACGGTGCCCATCTCGTAGTTCTAAATTACCGGCCCTTGGCATAAGTTTACATTAAAGTGACATTATGCGCATTTTTTTTCAAGTAAAAATCCAGCTGAATATGGTGTGTGTACAAAAGCGTAGAGGAAATAATAGCTTTTAATCCAATACACCAAACTCTTCACGCTACCAGTATGAAATAATAACTTTCCAAATATTGATTTTCTTATTTGACTGGGAGAGTCAATTTAAGAAAAGAACAACTGCATGCAGGAGTTGCTTCCCTTCCACTGCCGAAATCTCTACCAAGACACAATCAACTATCATTTTATCAGTCCGATTTTTTATATCTAAAGCACCAACTTCAAATACTAATGCGGCATAATCATTTATTTAACACATTTAAATGAACAGCAACCAAAAATTGCTTTTATAAAACTGTCACCAAAAATACACTATGTGCAGTAAGATGCGCTTAATGTCACTTTAATAGACCCATATATCACTAATAGTAGTTAATTATAGTGGAAATAATTCAATGGTCTTTCAATGCAAATATTATAATTATTATATACTTTCATATTGCCCCGTTCACTTTGCCTTAGAGAGTTCGTTCAGTATTCTACGGTACTGCACGTTGGTAAGGAATGATACTGAACGTTGGCAAGGGAGGGCGGTCCTAGCGATCAGCTGTACGGACTATTTTATTTGTTTGCAAACATCGTTTTAATGAGGTTTCTATGTCGAAGTTCGACAGTATTTTACAATTAAATAAGCTACGGTCTGAAAATAAAAAAGAAACTTTAATCATTTTCAAGTAGACGTAAAAGAGTTTCGTTTTTAAAAAGGTTCGAATATTTTAGGGCACGCAATACTAGTTCTGGTTACGAAAGTTACTGGTACGTAGTTCAGCCAAGTATTGATAAACAAAAGGAATGATGTTTTGCATGTAGTCATAAGAAAGAAAAAAACATTTTTAGGAACGTACATCAAGTTGATGTATTCACATTTCAAAGTACAAACCTGCATCCGTAGGAAAAATCTTGTGTTTTTCAAAACAAGATGGCGGACGGCAACTGAAATTTCTTACCGTACAATTGGCGTCAACGTTTCTCCTAATAAATGACGTCACGTATAAACAACAATATTGAATCGAGTCTATTAATACGCAATAAAGAAAATGTACATGGTGAAATAGTACGCTAGTTGTCTGAGAAATTTCAAGATTCATTTATTGTTTTTTGCTAACAGAATGTCTTTTTTGTTCATATTCAATATGAAAGTATATAATAAAAAGGTTATTGCGCTTATTAATGTTCTATCAGTTGCTACCCTTTTAAGCTCAAATATTATGAAATTACCCTATTTAACCATACGGGCACCTCTATTTAATCTACAGTTTCATGAAAAAATATGTATTTTTGGCATTCGATTCCTTGCTAAAATACATAATTCTGCAAATAAATAAGTTTCATGCAATATTTCCTTTGTAAAACATAAAAACAGCGACACGATGTCATTTGCTCTGATTCTATTTTTAGGTCAGATACTCCTATTGTTTTTCCCATATACTTACTTTATAAATCTAGTCAAAATGTAACCCCGTATCATACCCACCTATCGAATTTAACATGTTTGTTTCGATCAGATTAGTCTTTCGAACTTTTGTTTGTTTGTAATTGTGCTTATTAGGTCCACCATCCTCGTTCGAGGTATAATCGGTACGACCCGGCATGTTCTCCTGTTCATGCCCCTAACAATGCAAATTTAGAGTCCGAAAATAGGAGAAAATTTACCTGACTGCAATTTCCAGTCAGTATAAGTCAGTTTTCCTAGTGAGATATCCATGAGTGATTCACCATACAGTGCTCTGCAGTATTGGTTTACTCTAACTCAAACCACAGCCGCATCACACCCAAAGCATTTCTGTGGTCTCTCTGCCGGAATGCACGACGAGCTCACCTACGGGTCTGATAAAGACCGAGTGATCGCACATTCTTGCACAGTGTCAGGATCCAGGTTCACAAGAAGCCCAAATACCACGATCAACCCCTCTCTACGGAGAACCCTTCACTGACACTGTTTGAGAGACAGGCTAGACCCACATCTATTAGACTGTGCGTCCGCCCATACCAGAAACCCAGTTCATGCCAGCGTCCACAGTCAAAACTAGTCGACTGCAACCACCAACACAAACCAGTACCCTGGCCCAGGTAGACACTCTCAGTCAAAACTAGTCGACTTAAAGTATCCACCCCGACCAAGATAGCTCCACATGTGATGCGACCAGTAGCCCAAGCGTGAGCGCGGGATACCAGCCCCAGCCATGAGCTGTCCAGTACACATGTTAGCTAACCACTCATTTCGTTCTCCCCAGTTCCACTGGCAAAGATAGAAATTTAGAGTCCGAAATAGCCCTGACAAGGGCTTAGTCTGAAGCGCAGCCGAAGGTAGAAAGTCCTAAAAAGGACTCTCGTGCCTCCCCCCAGCACAGTCACTGTAAGGAGGTCTTAGCAAGTCACCGCCATCGCCGTCCTGGAGTTGAAGAGTGTGGATCCCCTACCACCCGGCACACGTCACCGGCACGTAGGGTTCTTGTAGTTCTTCTCTGCATCGCCGTCCCTGCATCTGGTGGAGTTCTACACAACATCGTGCGGTTAAGACAAACGGCCCTTGTCAGGGTCAACCCCTCGTCGTTAGCCTAGGCCCCGACAATTACAAGACCTAAGTCAAGCAAGAGTCGAGACCCAGTGCCTGCTCTGCGACGTGCACGCCACGAGGGGCAGAGAGCAGAGTCTTTCGAACACCAGAAAATGCTGTTTTTATATGAGCATAACCAACCCATTCTTTTTTACAATTTTTCATTGGAGACAACCACCCCACCGGGTCAGCTGGGATTTAGGGGTCTTATCCGCGTGTGTACACCTTTTATCTATACAGCAGTTTTAAAGTTATATATTGTGAAAACAAGTCCTTAAATATTCTTTTACGTACAGAAGACATTGCATGAGTATTTTTCATTTGTAAACACAACCTTTTCTACCAATCAGGTGATGTCTCATTAAATCTAACTGTTTTCCCTTTACCCCTGAGCCGAACTGCAAAAGGATCATCTGAACAAACGCTGTGTTTGCGTCTATAGGTATGAATGCTGCAAATAGGCGGTTTTCCTCCGCGGTCCACTAAAACGTAGCCCCTATTAAAATATAGTGCCATTTGTCGTTAAAGGGACCTACTGCAAGTGATTTAAACAGGTATCTATGACCAAATCTGAAGTCTCGGCAAAAACAAAAGTGACTTGGGGTATTCTTGCCCTTCTAATCGCAGATATAGGTTGTTTACAGCACACGTTCCAGTGACTTGACCAGGACTTTCTCGCATAATGGTTAGCATGCTGTTTTTTCGCTATTATTGTTATCAACTTTACTGATCAGTGGACTCATCGCGTAACCTTACAACGAATGAGCATAGTATCGTAAAGAGAAAAATATAGACACAATGTCTGTGATTATTTGATTATATATTAAGTACATACACACACAGTTGTTTACTCTTAAACTTACGTGTAATGCTCACAATAAGAAAAAAAACAAATGGCGAGTACTTTAAATAAACTTTTATCGACTTTTACCTTTTAGATCATCAAATGATTTTTATCGAATACTTAACGTATACTGTTAACAGTACTATTATCAATCGATACAAAGTGTTCTCAAGTTGACGCATGGAAACCGCATACAATGTAATATCGGATCAGCTTCGGTTTGCGGTTTCAGTAACTTAAAATTACCGGTGATTTTATACATACTTCGGTAGATTTCTAGATCACCAGCTGGGTTTTCCGTTTTATCAAGAATAATGTCCTTAGTCATTATGAGCTAAATCTTACGCTGAAAAAACCAAACAGTATGCTTAAACGAAACGATACAACCCACATTTTTTTCGAACAAGACAGGTCAATTGTGGAACATTTTTCAATACATTATGATTACATTCTCTATCAAATTTATAGTTACAGCTTATATGGGTAATAATATGTGTTTGAATGTACTACATATACATTAGCATGTCGCATTGTTTATCACACAATGTCGCCATATATGTCATATAATGTTATATGTACCACTTGGGTCTATGATCTTCTGGTTTTGTTTGAAATAAAACTCAAAACTCAATTGATTTCAGATCGGC
>JAFMSR010000146.1:0-80142 GCA_022818135.1 Saxidomus purpurata | reverse complement strand
ATAACGTGGTATAAATGTAATATGAATGTAAACCACATCGAAAAAACGAGCATAACGCCTCTTTCAGTAAGTTCTGTTCAACACTATAGTCATTCTAAAATGTCAACAAACTTCTTGAATTGTCACCAATCCTCTTGGGTCCTAAAGAAGTATAAGGTGAGAGCTTAAACATATATTTTATTTATATAACGGCCATAGCCAAACATCTTTTTCTTTTACCCGGATGCGTGAACCATTTGCCAAATTTAGTTTTTGTGGTCAAATTAAGCAATTAAATACCATCCGATAAGGGCTTTTCCAGTATTTAATACTCCTTGTAAAATTGGTTTCCATATGCAAAAAAAAAACAAGAGGCCCATGACTGCCCTATATCGCTCAACTGTGTATCAGTGAACTTAAATAAGGAAGTCACTGGTCAGTAGGGAATGTCACTGGTTGCTAAGGGAATCACTCGTCAGAACTGGAAAGTCAGTGATTGCAAAACACAACTGTTGCTTTTTGCTAAGAATGTCAATAGTTGCTAAGGAAGTCACTGGTGGCAAGACGATGCTAAAGGCTGCTAAGGAAGTAACTTGTTGCTAGGGGACGTCAGTGATTGCTAGAGGAAATCATGGTTGCTGGAGAACTAAATTGTTGCTAAGGAAGTCAATTTTTGCTTTAGAAAGTCATTGGTTGCCAAAGAAGTCATTAGATGCTAGGGAAGCCACTGGTTGCTAAGTAAGTCACTGGTTTTTAAGGACATCACTTGTTGCTATGGGAAGTCACTGGTTGCTAGGGAACTTAATTGTTGCTTAAGAAGTCAATGGTTGCTTAGGATGCGCCTTTTTGTTTTGGAAAGTCACTGGTTGCTAGGGGAAGTCACTGGTTGTTAAGGAAGTCACTGGTTGGAAGGGGAATTTACTGGTTTGCTAGGTGAAGTCACTGGTTACTAAGGAAGTCAATGGTTGCTAAGGAAGTCAGTGGTTGCTTTGTAAGTTGCTGGTTGCTTTAAAACCTCACTGGAACCTAGTGTTTTCCTATAACTCTTAAAAGAGACAAGGGATCCCCCCAGCCCCCCAGTGACTCTGGTCAATTTTGAGCACAGAGGCATGATTTGAACAAACTTTGTAAAGGTCCACTGGTCGATGCTACATACCAACTATCTAAGCTCCAGGCTCTAGTCCATGTGATTTTGGAGAAGAATGCGCAGGTTAGCAGACAGGGTGACCCATGCGCGTGACCTCTGTAGGTAGGCCAATGGAAATTCTACTTTAATGTTACAGCTCAATCTGTTTGCTGCCGTACACAACACGCGCAGTAAACCGAAAGTAGCATAACGTGATGTACAGTGTTTACAAAAACACATGCGTGTCTGTCGAGTGTGTAACAAAATATGCCGGCTGTGCAAAGGATATAAGCCAATGTAAAATATATTTTCATGACTTTGTAAAATGATAGGAACTAAAAGGTTAATAAATGCACATTTTTTGTGACAACAACTATTTTCAGATTTAGAAACAATCACTGACAAAATTGTACACAGTTAAAAACCATAACTGTTGTCCATAAATAGTGTATGTTGTCTGACTTAAGGTACTTTCAACAAAACCAGGCAAGAAAAAAACACTCGGATGATTAATCATTAACTAATAGTGCAAATGTATGACCTGCAATGTAAACAAACAATACAGTAGTGTCAGGATTAACCCTCCTTATATATCCTGTACAGAGTACAGGAAAGAGTTCAATTTATACCGTTCTAAGAGACGATTGCTTTTACAACTCTTCACCTAAAGCATATACAGTGTCTTGCTATCCTTTGTACACATACGTGTTACCTACATGGACATGATCAGCCTGTACAATAAATATTCCTGTTATACTCCAGAGCATCAGTACATCATGTAAAAATTGGAATTGAATACTGACTGCAAACATAGATACCTGACGGCTAAGGCCTTTCACATTGCATGGCTTATCAGTTTGTAATGACAGACATTTTCCAGCTCTAGTACGTTGTAAATATGATAAATTTTACTGTTAAAATTCCAGACATTTTGTGCAGGTTATTGGAAGTTTTCTTAAAAAATTTGTTATTGTTCGTTGTTGGTATTGCACATACGTTTTGTGATATTACCACCTTATTTGATTTTTGTTTACAACAAATTACTTGTGACAAAAGTATTTCACAATACGGAAAATGATAACGCATCGTCATTTAATTCCCCGAAAACGACTATAAACAGTAAATTAATAATAAAACAGTAATGAACACGATGATCTTCCTTATTTTAGTATGGTTATATGGTGATAGGCTAACGCTCTAAAAATCCGAAAGAAATGTCTATGCCAATGTCAAATTCAAGGACTCGGGTGAAACTATGAGATCTTACATGGCCTGTTGTGGAGGACTGGGTTGTTCCGACCAGAGGGAAAGCGGGAGGCTAGGAGGAACCGAGCGAAGCGAGGTTCCGACTTCCCCGGGGGGGGGCCTTCCGGGGGGGGCCAGGTCCTCGAGATAGGCCAGTAAGATCCTTTTCTTGCATACTTTATTTGATTTTATTGCAGATTCTACGAGGAAACCGCTTTAAATTGGCCCTACTACGTTGAGCGGTAAATCAAAACTTCATGTCGATTAAATATAATTCCCCGCATGGAACCCCTTTGCGTAGGAAATTTGGTAGGTTCACACGTGAATTTTACCACTGTTTGTGTATCTAGAGCTAAAAACGTAGTGCTTGATCGCACCCAAAACTATACTTTATTTACGTTGTGAATCCAAAAAATATCAATTAAATCCTAAACAGAAATTCTCCTTATGCACGTCCAGATTACTTGATTAATGCGACTATACCATCGACATTGACTTAATTAACTGGTTTTGTTTACACAGTGACGCATTTATCAAGAGAAACTGTGACGTCATTTACCGCCATTTTTTGTTTTGAAAAAAGTATGATTACAGGTATGTCCTTTGAAATGTGAATAGATTCTGTTGCTACACATTTCTAAAATTTGATGCTCTTGATTGTGACACCATAAAAAGCACCATTTCTTTTCGCAATCAACTCTCGCTTCAAAACTTCATGGATATTCGTTACCAACAATTTTCGTAATTTGAACCGTTATTGCGTACCCTGAAAATTCGAACCATTCCTAAAAATGAAATTCCTGTTACATTAACTTGAAAAATATTGAAGTGTGTGCTTTCTTATGAGACCTTAGTTTACATTTACGAAAAACATTCTAATCTTTCACATGTAAACCGCCGTGAAACGTATCTCGGAAATAAAGTGTTCTAGGTACGAGTTGAATACACGTAAGTAGTTCGGGTGCTGTCAAGTAAGCCCGAGATGTACTTTCCCTAGGGAAAGTATAGGCTGATCTCTTCCCTCCTCGTGCTGGGATCCGCCAATACTTTCCCCAGCGGGTATGCAAGAAAAAGAGGCGTCGTTCCATTCCAAATTAAGAACATTTCATACACATATTTCATTTCTTTTTTAATTGATATTTTGTTTATTCATCCATTAGACCTGTGCAAAGTTTTATCTGCGTTCGATTTGGAGATAATCATGCATGCTTGTAAAATCTGACCAAGATGTGATAGTGAAGCCAAGTTGAGTATACTAGTTTTCCAATTTTGCAAAGGAGTAATTGCTGTTCGTAATAACATAAAATACTTTACAATGATATTATTATTATTTTTCATGGAAAACAAACATGCCCCTGCTATATGAAAAGACGTAGAATTATTACAAAGGCCAGTGCCTTTCACGAACAAGACTATGAAAGCAATGTCTACACAACAGATAATGTTGTTCATTAATAATAACATGAACAAAGTATTCAACAACTGGGAAATCAGGGAGAACAAAGATTTTCAGATAAAAAGAGGTAAAATGAACATTTTTTTTGAAACGTTTACTACGTTTTAGGGGATGTAAAGCCTTTGGCTTAAACACCGATTTGTCAAACTAGAGCAACAGAACTAACACTATACTTTGTAGAAAGGGAGTTGTTATTTCTAATCAACAAGAAGTTTGTAATATTTAAGCAATTACTTTGTTAACTTTGCTCACAATTGTTGGAATAACCCAAGGAGCCTCTCACCGTAGATGTCCACCAATTAATGTTGACGAGAAATTTCGCTGAAGTTGAAGTTAACATTCCTTTCGATGAAAAACATACGTGTAATTTCAAACAAATCAAATTATAATTTTCAATTAGAAGTGGTTTCCTATTTAGTCGTGTACTTTTATCCTCTTTTAAAATTAAACAAATCTTTTTAAGCTAATAAATCTTGGTAAATCAAATAGATAACTTATTGTTCTATTTTTAAAATACAAAGGGACAATAACCACTGCCAGGGGAGATAACTAATTGTTCTATCTTTAAAATACAAAGGTGCAATAACCACTGCCAGGGGTGGGGATCGGTGCTATAAATACGACTTTAACCTTCAGAACTGTTTTTTTACCTCTAAAGACAACGTCTACAAATGATACACTTATATATTGAACGATGAAATGTCATCAAAATGTGCGCCCTAGTCAGTTAACAGATATACATAGTAACATGTTTTGGAACAGTGTCCACTACACCCATAATACCTTAATATATAAAGATTTTTTGATAGTTGACTGTCAAGTGCTAAAACTATTTCGTTTACTAATTAAAGATAAAGTCAAGAGTTTTTAATGAAAGGGAAATTATTGCGGGTCGCATAAAGCACCGTAATATTAAAGGCGGATTTGGAAAATGTTTATGTACGTGAAGTAGTGAATAAGTCTATCTATTAATATCATGATATGTATGAAAATCGCCAAAGAAATAGAGGATAATTGTTCGTTTCGGTGTATAAGATCGCGTTATAATTTCACCGAGTGGGCACCAAAAGTGATATTTTTCACGAGTGGCGTAGCCACGAGTGAAAACAATTTTTGGTGTTCACAAGTGAAATTAACGTGATATTACACCGATACCAAAAAATTCCTGTTTATTTTATGGTTAAATCTCTACTTTTATTGAGTTTCCTTCTGTAAAATAAAGAAAATCGCGGGAAACGTCATCAGAAAAAATAGCACAAATGACGTCATTTTAACGACGTCATCGTCGCATGGTTTTCAGCATTAATTACGCTCGGTATACTTTTTGACGTTAAGCCGGGTTAAAGATTGCAAAACAGTGAAAAATAAAAATGGTAATCCACTGTTTCAAAACTGTGGATTATCACTTTTATTTCACTGAGAAAACTCTATAATTCAACATAAAACATAAAATAAAGTAGAATTAAGAATGGGTTAGCATCATTATTCATTGTGCAGCTTTAAAGAATGTCAAATAATTAAACTGGTTGTTAAATATTTTATGGTCTGTTAATGTAACCGTATGCAAACTTTGGCTCAAACTTCTACTTGATGTGGGAAAGCTAGAGAAAATTAGTCTTCCACTAAACTTAATAAATAAAAAATATTATAAAGACTTTCAAAGATTTAAATGCAACCTCAAACTTTAATCGACTGTTAGCTTAACAGCTGGTTTAAGTTTCGAGGTCAGGATTCGGGAAGGGAATGTTTATACACAGGAAATGAGCAGTTGAACGTATTATACAAGTGAAAAGCTAGATATGTCATCGCATGTAGTGAAGATAAACGTAAATTATTAACTATTAATAAGAGGAAATGATATCAAATAATTAATAACAAGAGACACAGTTGCTGCTTAAGTGATGCTTTGAGTAAAAACAGTGGTAGGATAAACAAAAACATTAATACATGTGCAAAATGTTTGTTGATAAGTTGATTGTTACTGTCATGTGTTTTGTTGTGGCTGGTAAGTGTGTTTTACATTGTTGTTGCTTGTGTAAATGTATACAATGTATAAACAAAGCTACTATTATGTGAAAAGAATGATTCATTTCTTTATCAAAGTTTATAACACTACAATCAGTTTGAAAACATCTATCTGACAAGATGAGCCACAGGATTGCTTAGGATATATTGTTTTTCGTAGGAAACCAATAATATACAGCGAAACCTATCTCACCTGACACAATTCGAGCCCACTTGTATCATGCTCGTTGCCGTTTAAATTAGATTTTTTAAAGACTGTTTAATGTTCCTGGAACCAAAACATTAAACAATAAAATCAGTGTAAACATCTCTCCGACAGTCCAAGAAGCAAGGTTGCTTTGGATAAATTGTTATAGTGAAGAGTATCTTTTTCGTGCCGATATATAAAAGTGCCAGTTAACCACGATTTTCTTATAAATAATGCTATTAATTGATGCTATTAAAACCACGAAAATGTGTCTAATAAGGCAATTATCCGTTAAAACCGATCATGAAATGGACTGGATAAGACAGGTATAACTGTATTATTGTAAAACGATTGCCTTTGTTAGTGATAACGACATTGTATGAACCACCTGATTTTATGCCGCCAATAAAGGTACATCTCAGTTTTTAATTTGATGTGTCATCTTTAAGTAGACGCCTTTAAACCTGTTCATTGTCTGGGTAGGTATTTTGAGCAAGGTTTAACTGTATTGAATTCTGCTATTGTAATCTGGAATGAAATGATTTAGAGCTGATGTTGGTGACCATGTTTAGCTTTGCTATATCATTTTAGAGCAAAGAAGAATACCAAGGGGCTGTTTCAAATCATCTGCAAAAGGTAATACAAATATGAAATAACATTTGTAACAAAAAGGATGATTTTCTACCGATATGTATATATATTCTGTCTGATAATCAAATTCAAATCGTTTACTTTTTTAAATGGAAAGCAAACCATGCTGTAATTGCAATAACATTAATGCAAAACAGATAACAAATCATAAATAATGTACAATTGTGCATTACGTGACATATGAAATCATGGACCAGCAGAATAAAAACTTGATTGCTCGTTATAAAACAATTTCGGCAGTTACACAAACGTGATCAGGAATGTAGTTATAAAATGAGCTTTGACCGGTTTATGTATTCAGTTATTTGAATTGGTGCAGGCATAAATGTACATGACAGCTCCCAATACTTACATGTAAGACCATCAGGTTTTCATTTCAGTGAAGATGGCCAGCTTCTTAGTGATTGGGGCCTTGGTCGCAGTTGCCTCAAATTAACAGTTGTCACCTTGCTACAAATTAACATTATTGTAATTAGATATTTAGTATTAGTCCGGACATCGAAGCACGATCAACACTTTGGCCATTTATACTTCCGATGCTTCATTAGTAATGTGTCGATGAATTATCCACACAACTACATCATATTGCAAACCTTTCTGTGTTTGAAATTTGATGAGAGAATATCGACCGATTTTTAAAAATTTTCATGTGAAGTTGCTGTTTGAAAATAGCGCTTGGTTTCTACTCAGTCCTTTCTTGAGATATGTATTTTCATACGCTAATACACGAATCTTATGCAAAGCAACACTTGTTGATGTTTTTTCCGATTTCAGACGTATGTAACGGTGATCTACCGGGTATTCCCGAATTGTCTTCGAGGGATTCAGCCGTTATGATTACCAAGGAAACATCACATTGGAAATACTGTGACGTTTACGCAATCAGAAAGCAACGCTGGTATAAGTCCTTACGCAGCATGACAACAAACTGTCCCTCAATGTACATGTGTGGAACCAAGTTCCCCATCTGGTTGAAAGGTATATAATATATACTGAGTTATTTACATGTCGGTAGAACGGGGATGTACACTGTTGAGAACTCTTGTCTTACAATTGGAATATTCATGATAAAATACGTGATGAACGACGGGTGAAAATATATGAAAAGTATTTTTTGAGACTTATACTGAGTACATAATAATTGGGGACATTACAAGAACGTGTACTGTACAAGAACATAAGACTTAGTCTACCTTACTAAGTTTTTCAATTAAAGAATCTTGTCCGAAAACTAACCCCAAAAAGTACTGAAAAGAGTTACAAACTGTACAAAAGATAAACTGACATTAAAGAGACATTCCCTAAAACTAATGCCACGTTAAATAACTACAAAATCATAACAAATAGAACATTTGCATGTACATGTATTATCACTTAACTAAACGTTTGAACAAGAGATTCCAGTCATTATCTTTCAAACCAGCGTTTTGAAATGCGTTGCAGTATCGTAAAGCATTCAATATCACGCAATGTTGCTGTTGTACAATTAATTGGTGGATAACTTTTATACAGGTTACTTTGTTGATAACAAGCGCTAATATGAGTCATTTTTCGATATAAGCTGTTCTTTGGAATTGTAGTTTTATATCATTTTAAGTTTATTGAACATAATTATTATTCATGTTTGGAGAATATGATTTGCTAGATGTTGGGAGTGCTCCTTTGAATAAGGTGGAGTCCCCAACTATCGTTATAGCAGCCGAAATTATGTTTGTCCGGAGCATATCTTAAACATATTCAAGGGATTGACTTCAGATTTTACACAAAATATTGGGAGGAAGTACAGTGAAAAAGAACCACTGAACCAAAGAACTTGCACAGTTCTTTTAATTTGCTGCCGTTTGCATAACTCCATAGCTACATGTTTTCATTGACATGGTTTGCTATATATTAATTGTTCATTTTGTCCTCGTGTGTTTGCTTTGTGTGCTGGTGTTTTGGGGGGGGGGGGGGGGGGTGGGTGGGGGTGTGGGGTTGGTGGTGTAGGGGGGGGGGGGGGGGGGGGGGGGGGGGGGTGTGTGTGTGTGTGTGTGTGTGTGTGTGTGTGTGTGTGTGTTGGTGGTGTGCACTTTTTGGGTGCTGGGGGTGGGGCTCGTTTTGGGGAGGCTGCGTTTTTGGTACGTGGCATTCCCTGTTTGATATTATTTTTGTTTTTTTGCTATATATCACACAGTGATAAAGGGCACATGCATGAAGTGCAGTGACAAAGAAACGAAACCTTTTTCCTTGCATATTTTTTTAAAATTCTTTCCCTTTATAATTTGAACTCATGCTTGCCCGAAATATAACACCTGAACTGTTGGCATGCAATTTCACACAGAGGTAAAGGACGTTACATGGAACTGCAGTGTCAAGGAATAATAATCTTCTTTGCGCAACTTCTAAATTGTCTCCCTTTTTTCGTTTGAAGTTATGATTGTCCTGAATATAATTTGACTATCATTATTATTGGATTGACTTGATATTCCGCACAGTGGTTATTTACATTGCGAGAAAATGCATGGTCAAATAACTATAACTTCACTTGCCCGGTTTTGTAATTATCTCCTTTTTACGAAACTTGCGATTAAGGCGTTGGCTCTAGGGGCATCAATCGTTTCCAACAATATTTTTGTTTCACCCTATGTTATTGTTATACTCCAGGAACAAATCCTGAGCCACACGAAGGAATAGTTAACATGACTTCCTGTGTGAAATCTTTTGACAGCTGCTGCGTTCTTACCTATAAACTCGTTGCATTGAACTGTGAAGACTTCATGGCCTACTGTCTCATCGACCTTCCATCCGGCTGCCATCAAAGATATTGTTTTGGTAATTATTGTAGTCACTTATCTCCCGTAAATACTCTATAAAAGTAAGTAAGTCCTCTCATTTGGATTACTCTTTTCTTATCACTATTTTAATTGATCTATATCTTAATTTTTCATATGAACAATTACATCGTTAATATATTTGTTTGGGTTATAAGTGAACTTAAAACTGATCTAAAAAAATATTCTTTTTAAAATGTTACCTTTTTTCCAGGCTTTTGCAAGAAATAGTCACATGATTTGCATACAATCATTTATAATGTACACTTTTCGTTGCAATCATTATTAATTCTACACTATTCGTTGCATGTAACGAACATCGGATTTTAACATGATTACCATTTTTTAAAGAAAAAGGTAGTGTGAATTCGACACCTGATGGGAGTTCCTCAACAATAACAACAACCACGAGGTCTACACAGTTGAGTCTAGCAAATGAGAAAATGTCAAGTCCTGCCCAGAGAGAGCCACAGTTGATGTCAGGAAATGGTTACAAGAAAGCAATCAAGGAAGGTGTGTCCTATTGTTTTCAACAAATTTATGTTATTACAAAATATGAAAAAACATTAACGTAAAAATGCGGAACTCTGCTCAAAATTTAGTAATTGCGATTGGCGTAAAGATGATAAATACATGCAAAAATAAGGTCCTGCTTTATTTCTGTTGTAGAAAGACAAGTCGATGAAAACAATGACACAAACCATTTGTTAATGGCATTGATGGGTCTCATGACTGCAGTTATAATTGTGCTAACATTTCTAATTGTCCGCCAGAGGAGGTAAGTGCATTTCTCTTTTAACTATTAAACAGTAAGTCCTTTAAAATCAAAATGCAGTGCAACGTTTTGGTTTGTATTTTAAATTGCTAATATTACCTGTTTAAATTTCAAATACATTTATTAAAAAAAACCCTGCTTTTCAGATGCATTCAGAACTTTAAGGATTCAAACTCTACCATTTTGGTTACACTAACCCCCAACCTAAATTGAAAATGTAAATGAGCAATGGCCTATAAAACCAAAGCCCTTTGTAGAATTGTATATATGTGTATTGCATCAATATATTTAAAACTGAATTCCGCCCAATATGATATTAATTGATTCAATTAATTTTACAAAATCTTCTCAGGTGTGACGGTGACAATTTCATCATGTGACAAATGTGTGATTGAAACTATAACTTAATTGGTCCAGGGGTAACTTTGTTTTTTAAAAGATAATGTACAGTAACTCACTCCCATGCATCAGTATTTAAAAAGCTCATTAGAAATATGTTACTTGTGTTGTATTTGCAATAAGAAGACTTAAGCACGCATACTTAAGTTGTCTGTTTATATTAAAAAAGGTCACCTTTCCCATTTGAATTAATATTTTCTAAAGTTGGTCAATAAAGTATTCATTGTGTTTCCAAGCTGTATATAAAGGGACAATAAGAGAATGAACACCCCCAACACAACACTTAACTGTAGGAACATACTGTTTACGATTGCTCCTTGTTATCATATGGCAACTTTAGTAGGTGGCGCGCAATATCTACATGGTCTGTATTGAAGTTAGGTTATGTTGATAGAAAGAATACGATATTTTATAAAGTTATATAACAAAGCTTTTCTACACTCCATATGCCGCACGTTACGTTTGGTGTCCATCAAACTTCGTCCGAAAGTCGTATTTAATATGTGCATGTTCTATATAGGTTGATGACTGTTTGAAAGACTACATCAATGCAACACAAATAGTAATACATTATTTACACTATTCAGTGCTCATTCTTTTTTCTTTTTTTTCTGACGATAGCGTTCAAACGTTAAGGTTGTTTAGACTACAAAAATCTAAAGGTATAATACGACATGTGCTCTTGAACTGCTGCATGTACATTCATGTATCATTAAACATTTTCAAAGAAAATAAATAAAGAAAAATAACTCGGGCAGAAAACTGTTCCTTGTATCCGCATTTTCGCTATATCCGGGTTCGTAATATACGGAGTTTATTGTATGCATATACGTTCTAGTGTAGTTTTGATATTTTTAATGTTTATACATAAACGTTTGCAGTGACGGCAAACTTTGAAGCAAAATTACTTTTTTGTCACTGTCATATTTCAGAATTTGGATGGTCGCAGATAAACAACTATCTAATGCAAAGGCAAAGGTCAAGTTTTAGTCATTCAACCTGGCAGACGACAATGAATACATAAGTGTTCAAGTGAAACCACGAACCTTAAAATGAGACAAACCGATGCGCCTTGTGCCTGTTTAACAGGAAAACACTCTTGAAATGTATGTGTGCACTTGGATGTAAACTGATTAATATATATTGCGACGGAAATAAACAATGTAATTGAAGTGTATACTTGTTCAGATGTTGATAACGGAAAAACGTGCAAAATGCAACAACACATGTCACATCAGAAGATATGTTGATTCACTGATCGACATGGTTTTACTTTTTGTTTTGATTGCAAAGTTTATGTAGAATTTTGAATATAGTTCTATAATATATGTATTAGCTATTGAATAACTAGTGCTGTTAATATTTATCCAGTGTAGGGCGTATTGCATAACATACTCAGGGCCAATGCAAAAGGTAAGAACCAAAATCATTTATTGGACCTATCAAATAAAATGATGTTTTATGAATGAGTCGTTGTTTCTATGTTCAGACAATGATCAATAGCAGGCATTTAAGGTTATAACAGACTTATAAAGAAAGTTTCCCCACGTAGTTCTGTTCGCACGAATAATAAGTATTATAAATAATTAGTAACCAGAAAGTGTACACGCATCGTGGAGAGAATAGTAGGACCCATATACAAACACTCATTCAAAAACCTGAAAAAAACATGTTGTGGTTTTCAAATTTGTTGATTGCCTAAACACTTCAAGTCTTAATCTTTGCTCGTCCCTTTTCACTTCAGCCACTTATTTTGTTCATTTTTGTCCTTAAAACACGAGTGTTAATTCAACGTGCATGCGCATTTTTTATTTATAGTATGACGCAAGTTTTAACAGTATAGTGGGTAACAAACATACTTCAATAATCATGGTCAAGTGCTTTGTGCTAGATTAAATTAAAGTAATTATCTCTCTTATTTCAAGTATCCCACAGTCCATTCATTTGTCAATCGTTTGTGCGCTCTAAACGGAAGAGAATTTTGCTGAAGGGCACAATGACTTTTCGTGGTACTGTACGGAACATGGCTCGCGTTTGAGTAATGTATTCAAGTTATGAAATTCCATAATGCATACCTATAATCGGCAATGGGGTAAAAATGACAGTGTGTTTTGTAAATGTATCATGGGTGATGGTATTTTATGTTTGAGTATGGTAACAATTCAATACTTTACTATAAATACATTTACTGACCGGAAAAAGAAATGCCACTTTAATTTTTAACGTCAAACTATGTGCTCGGTTTGACCGAGGTTGGTACCTAGCAACAATTGAAAGTAGTTCATCGTTATTTTACCACCTGCGTTTATTCGTGAAAAATTGTGTGCTACCCTTTTCTGCAAATGATAACAAATTGAAAAAGTTGCCCTATTTTTGCCTTTGTTGGAATTATATTTGCAATATTATCTACATGTACATGTATTCTTGCCTGCATGCATTTGATGATAAGCTCATGTCTAGTGGTTCCCATCTACATTTTGTAACTTATGACATCCTTTACAAACAACAAAATTGCACTTTTTGGAGTGTCTGTTTTCCGATGGTATTAGGAGCAATTCTAAATAATGGATTTTTTAAAGATGTTTATGGATCTTTACCTTGAACACATATTTTGTCAAACGTCATACCGTGAATGAATCTGCAAGTTGAAATCCTTCTAGTTTATTGTTGTTATTCCTAGGGATATCTGAGGGATTACATTTTGAAATTTTTTCATTTCTCTGTTAATTTAAACAACCGATTTGTCAACATAATGAAAGGAAAATGTGAACAGAACATGCAGCAAAATTCAGTTTTATGAAATTATAAAAGTTGCAAATATACTCAAGGCAAAAAATGCAACATTTTTCATTTCTTATCATTTACAGATTCAAACATGCGTACTAAGTAGTTACGTTTAATTCCCATACTGTCTACCATTTGGCAATTTATTCAGAGACATTTAGCATTTCTTCTATGTCTGTATTACAGGATAATGCCTTTTAAAATGCACCGGATACAATTATGTTGAAGTTAGTTGGTAAAGTTGCGTTTGTTTTGCTAGTCAATATAAATAAGCATAATTCACCCACCATACAGAACAAGCCAAAAAAGACATCGCGGAAATGAATGGAATGAAGTCCAACATCATAACTTAAAATACGGGAATGATTAATATTACACAGCAAAATCTTATACGAAACTATTCATTAAGACTATTATTTATATTGTATAAGATAGAAAATCAGAAAATCATAAATAACTAACATGAACTGGAGACGACACGAAAATCTATTTTCGACCTTTAAAAAAAAGTTTTAAAACAAAACACAATCCTTTTGAAGTGTGTTGCGTGTGACTTACCAAATAATATCCAAGATAGTTGACATCATATATCATACTTGCGAAATAGTTAGATAAATGTAAACTTGTATTACATTTAACTGTATGAAATATTAATATCGGTAGATAAATGTAAATAGTTTAATTGCAAAACAGTTGTGTTATTTTTTCAAAAAATAATAATGACCCGACTACTAACACAATCGGGCGGGGAACAAAGAAACGTTTAACATAATAAACATATAACTTCCATTCAAAAATCAAGAATGAAAATTTAATTCGTGTCTGTTTTGTGTTTTGGATTGAGTGTTCTGCGTGAACAGTAAAATACATATATAACTAGTTCCTTGTGATCAGTCTGTCTGCTGGTACATTGTATGCAGACTGGCATAAGAAAGTTTGTTTCTTTTGCCTTTAAATTTATCTGTAAGTAAGTAAGCAAGCAAGCAAGCAGGCATGCAAGCAAGCAAGCAAGCAAGTAAGTAGGTAAGTAAGTTTATTTCGGTCAAAAATGCACATACAACATGGCAATTACACGATGATGCATGGTTACATGTAACAACAGTTGACATGATATATAACATGACATGCATTTTTATGAGCCATGAAATGCACACCAATACAAGGGATAACACAAAAAAGGGGAAAAGCTTCCTCTTATTTCCATTGCGGTCCCTATTTTCTACGACTGTACCTGTCAAAACATTGTACATAGTTTAGTACATGAACCGCAACTACAGCTAGAGGTGTGACCTATGGCGAATAGTAAAGTTTACGCAGGAACTGCCACGTTCTATCAAGCTTTTGAATGATAGTGTAACTATAGAGACTGTTATGTCTGATTCTATCATACAGTCTTCGGAGTAATTTAGATAGATCGACAGGACTTGATTTTAAATCTAGCCAAACAATAAACAATGACTGTACAAAAGAAGTCGTTACAATTCTCGACTAGTAAAAAAAACATAATATGGTCACAAATATTGAAGATTACAGTTATAATTCACATAACCATATTTCCACCGACAATTTAAGATATAACATTTCTTCCTTAGATGATGGATAAGGCCTTGGAATAAAAGTAGAACAATGACTAAATAGAAAAATAAGGTACTTAATGTAGACGTATATGTCACCACCATCTATGGAAAATACTTTTTATCTAGACGACATTTAAAGCAGATGAAGGCAGTAAACTTTGTAAACAACTTAATAACAATTATCTTTTTTGTTGTTGTTGAAACTTTGAAGTTTTGTCCTGTATTTAAATCCAATCAAAATGTTTTGTCAAGTGTTTGTTTCATATGAAAACTTTATTTTGTTAACAAGGAAGAAAAGTTGAAGGATTATCAACTAAAATACACTCATATGCAACAGGAAAGTAAAATTTAATTTGAATTTGTTTGAACACTGTCGCGTGAAAACGGGTTTTAACATTTCAGGTTTTGGTTTTTAAATGTGAGGATTTTCAACTCCTAACATTTATTGTACTCGGTTTCTGAGAAAAGCAGTTTCTACTTTTAAAACCGAGCTACCCCTCAATTCTAAATAATCTTTCAGATTGATCACATCTCATATCTATAGAAAGTAACATAAGTAATCAACAGTTTTGGTGTTGGTATGATTGCAAAGATTTATATTGTTTCAAAGATAAGAAAAAAATGCGACAATTAATTAAAAAAAAAAAAAATTATTAAAAAAACCGCTTTTCAGATGCATTCATAAAATTAAGGAACTTGGACACTGAAAACAAAAAAAAAAAAAAAAGGGAAAGGGGGGAGGGGGTAAAAAAACAAAGGCCTTTGTAGAATTTAAGTCATTTTTTTAAAGGTCAATCTTAAAATTTTTTTTTTTTTTTTTTGTTTTTTTTTTTTTTTTTTTTTTTTTAAAATTTTTTTGGGGGGGGGCTTAACTTTTTTTTTAGATAACAAATTTTTTTCAATTTTTTTTCAAACATTTAAACTCTAACTTAAAGGTCCACTAAGGAAAGTGAAAATTCAAATATACTTTAAAAAGCACAGAAATAAGTTATTTTTAATAAAAAATGAAAGTTGGTATGTAAGATTCTAAAAAAATCACAGTACATGTACACTTATTTTTCTATGCATTATGAAGAAAGTTAAAAAGACCTGGGTAGTCATTTTGTCGATTCACTGAGATTTCAACATAATACACATACTTTTCTTCGTGTTCCAAACACTTTCTGTAAATTTGAACCTGACAATCTTCATTATTTAGTATCTTGCATAAGGTAATGTACATGCCATTGAAATAAACTGTCACTTAATTTTCGCTTAGTAGTGGACCTTTAAGTTAATGTGCATAGGTTTTTAGTACTTCTTAAGCGTTCGATAGATACAGCGTTATGGCACTTAAGTGGTCTGTTTATTACTACGCAGTTTAGACATGCACTACTTTAATAAGCAGCCGATCAAACGCGCTGAAAGTGACACACCTCATATACCATTTATACTGGCAATACTTTACCTACATTTAATTTATAAACGCCATTTCATCGGTTATTTGATGAAAAATGTAGGTTCTGATAACAGACGGAATGTCGTTCTTGTTAACTACGCGGTTACGATATGTTTCACTCCAAAATCGAAAGTAGCGAAGTCACGAAGATACTACGCAGTCTGGAGTTTAAAGATGATTGTTATTTTACTATATAATTTATGTAAAAAAGAGCCAGTTTTTAAGTTGCTGTCCCTATTAGCGATAATTGTGAAATATACCCTTTAACTGCCATATTCAGGGAAGCACCGTGGTGTGCATTTGTTAACATAGTTGAACATGTGAAAATAGACTGTTTAAATGCACCGAAGATTTTGTTAGTAAGCTAGTAGCAAAATAGTTTCGTCTTAAACCATCTATTCAACAATGTTTCAATAGACAGATTTCCTAACTATCGTTGAATGAAATTATTGATTGATTACTATGAGTATTTACAATAATATACTGTGATTCATTCATTTTGAAATACCTACCATTCGTGTGTTTTGCATGGTTCAGTGTAATGAAATAACAAAAGTTGAGCCGCGTCATTGGAAAACAAACATAATGCGACCATGCAAGTAGGCTGGTCTGGATCGATACTGGTCGCCCATCAATGTGTAAGCAGTTTCTGTTTAATGTTGTGTTTTGAAGTATATGTTACATGTACCATACGACTGTTTTATCGTGAACGGGCTAGATAGGAATGTGCGGGAAACAATTTGTTATGAACGGAACACCAATAGAAAGTTGTTTTATTTCGCGTATATTATAAATTATACCATGAATGCAATCGATCGTTAATTTTCATGTCGATATTAAAGAAATATGTTGTGTTAATGTTAACAATGGTAAAAAAATAACGTTGTAAGCCATGCTCAAGTGCTCAGTACAATGTATACTATGTATTGAATATTCCAACTTTGTTCTTTATTCATGACTTAGTCTAGAAAAAAGATCTACGACAAAGGAAATACATTTCAGCTACATGTACGTTTATTTACAGGCGGGCAGTTAATCTTACGATAATTCCTGGTAGGGAACTATAACCATTTTCTCCTAAAAAAAGTGCAAACCTTCTCACATAAAGAGACGTAGTCAGTAACGGGGCTCGATCCCAAGACTCTCAATGATTAAAATGTTTCAGCTTTTCTAACCTCTTGACAAAGTAGGAATCTCACCGTCCGTAATATTGCTCAATATGCTGTTACATCAGGTGGTCAGATGTTCCATTTAAAACTATCAGACATATTCCCAAACATGTGTTCA
Source organism: Saxidomus purpurata (assembly GCA_022818135.1). Taxonomy (NCBI): domain Eukaryota; kingdom Metazoa; phylum Mollusca; class Bivalvia; order Venerida; family Veneridae; genus Saxidomus; species Saxidomus purpurata. The sequence goes on along the minus strand of JAFMSR010000146.1, from coordinate 62,403 downwards.
ACATTTCTCTCCTAAGTATCAATCCTTACGATACCGAACATTTTCAGTGCCTTCAGCGTTATGATTTATTCTCTATATTTTTTAACCGATGTTATGCCAGTGAGAGTTGTAGATGAATACAATATTGTATTCAAATGTAACATTAATGTTAAAAAACACACTACAACTAATACCAACTTGGTTTGAAATGACGTCGTTTTATGAAATAATTTCTTCTATCAACAAGACTTCAAACCACATGGTTTCAATTTTCTAGGCGTTTGGAAGATGTAAGAGAAATCTTTTTTGTACAGATTTATTCATACAGTTTCGTTTGATACGTATTTATCAATACTTCCACTTCGTGTTCTATATGACCGATACCTGTCATCCATTTTGTACCCATAACTCGATGTATTTTTTGATTGCCTCTTTTTGTTACGAACTGACATCACCATGGGCAAATCAACTTTATATTTGAAGATGATAAGTAAAATAATCACCTCCCTTGTCAGATAAATTCCAGGGTAGACAAACTGATCTTTGATCTTACCAATATTTCTCATGGGTTTTTGCAACAGATTGTGGAATTTCTCTGATAATTATGTAAATGTCAGGACATAGAATGCAGTTGTGATATATATGCAAGGTCATTTATTAATCCAAATATCAACCTAGGGCTAGGGTTAAGCCTAACCCTAACCCTACCCCAATTGAGAGGGGATCGCCTTCATAGAAGTGAGAGTGTTGTCGGGAGATAACTTTTGATAATATTTAAATAATCTTGTCTACGATTTAATCCAAATAAAAGCACATTATATGGTTATCTTTAAATGGGGAAAATTAACCTTTGCAATTAAGTCAATTAATGCAGAATATATATCATTATTACTCATTCAAAACAGTAATAAACACCGCATAACGATTTTTTTAAATCTTCCGCATCGGTAACTTCCTCATTGGCTGCAACACAATAAAAGCTACTCCAAATGCCATTTTAAAGATAATTCATGAAGTCAACAATGTGTCCAGTTCTAACTTGAAATGGATTCAATAAGATATGTGAATATACTTTGCTATGTGTGCATAGCTCTATTGAACGACATCGTTCGTAAGTTATTTATGATATTTAAAAGAAATATAATAAATTATGGTAATACATAATATAAAACATTGTAGTAGTAATAATAACAATTGTGATACAAATGTAATGATAATTATAATTATAGTACAATAAAAAATAATAATAATAAAAAAAATAAAAAAATAATATTACTGTAGTAGCAAACTCATATTTAATGAAATACATTTTATACACGATAGCAGATATTACTTTGTTATATGTTATCGTCCGCCCAGGATAGGCAAAACATGAGAACGTTTGGTTCAGACGATAACAATTGCTAATAGGTTGATTAGACTTTAGTGTAATAATTGAATGTTTGGGTTTGGGTTTTCAAAAAAACGTATGCCCAGTAATGAAAAAATGGAACACCACATCACTGTGTACTAAACAACATACCCGTTTTGTTTGATGAAATCTTTCAGCTTAAGACTCTTAGACTTCCAAACCAAGACACCTCCTCGGCATTTATTTCTATTTTTTCATATTTATTTGAATCACCACTTGTATGCATGGTGATAATCATATTGAACGAACCTTTAAACCATCATTTGAGTATTTCGGAATTAACCGTCTCTGGGAGTTTTTTGTACTGAGATAATCAAATATAGGTTAAAGTGATATTACCCTTCAAAGTGACCATCATAATTTTAAATGAAACGTTAATTAGTGATTTAAATTCCTAGAATAATAAACAATGCCATAGTTAAAACCCACAAATAACTATTAGTATAACAATTTCATTCACATTGAATATAGAGGAATTCTGTAAAAATCTTTTTTGACTATCAAAAACAAAGAATGAACCCTTTCGGTTACGTATATATTCATTTGTATTTGTTTATAATAGAAATAACTTAGTAAAACTTAAAGGTCCAATACTAACGAAAGTGAAAATTCAAATATACTTTAAAAAGTACAGAAATAAGTTATTTTTAATGAAAAATGAAAGTTGGTATGAAGAGATTCTAAACAAATCACAGTACATGTACAATTATTTTTCTATGCATTATGAAGAAAGTTAAAAAGACCTGGGTGGTCATTTTGTCGATTCACTGAGATTTCAACATAATACACATACTTTTCTTTGTGTTCCAAACACTTTCTGTAAATTTTAACATGCCAATCTTCATTATTTAGTGTCTTGCATAAGGTAACGTACATGCCATTGAAATAACTGTCACTTCATTTTTGCTTAGTAGTGGACCTTTAAGTTTTATGTATTTTTAAATTATCCACTGTGTTTTGAGCATTATTCTTAACTATATACAAATGTGACCATTTTGAAGGGTAATATAAATTAAAAAAATTAGCAAAATGAGTTCTAAAATGATGAAAGAAAAACTACAACAGCATTGATTCGAACCGGCAAAACGTTTTGAGTAATATAACACCTCAGCTATAAGCACAAAATTAAATTGTAAAATAAATCTGAATGCTAGTAATGTATTGGTTGTTTTGGAATATTTCGATTAAAGTTTATCAACCAAAAACATGTCCCGATTGGTTAACATGATTCTTATTGTTGACCAAAAAATAAAAAATAAAAATAAAAAAAAATTAAACAAATGTAGTTTTGATCCTAGGATAAGCAAATGTAAACACACTACATAAAATATATTTACGCGAATTTAATGTTTACCCGCTTCTGTGAGGTAGTGAATCATTTTTTTGCAAAAATATATCAAATTAATGAAAATCGCATAAGAAGGTAGCTTTTAAGTGCCCGGGTCGCACCGCATATATACCTCACCCGAGGGAGGTGGACCTAATAAGCACGTATGCAAACAAAAAATAAAATAGCTTCTAAGTGACAAAAGGTTAAAGCTAAATTTTTGTATTTATGTAAACGTCAAATTACTAAGTACCTTTATGTAAATGTTTAGAAAGTTGTGAACTCTTTTTTATTGTTTGGCCAGGATAAAACACCGATATTGGTCACACATGAGTGAAGTGTAAATGATTGCAGATATTGCCTATACATGCATTGACTAACAATTACACTAGTGTTTTTATGTTTGCTGAATTCCTTCGTCTTGGTGTCATACATCAACATTTGACTTGTCTCATCTGTGACATTATAAACAAGAGTGCCAAGATGGCCCTATGCGACTTATGACAATATGTGACCAAACTTCAACTCTTAACTATATATAATAAACACAGACATTATATTTGACCTTGACAAGGCAAACCTTTTGACCAATTGACATTATGGCATACATAAGATTTTCAACCGGGTGACCTAGTTTTTATTCATACTCAACCTAAATTTCATCAAGACAAGCATACTGACAAAGTTTCATGAAGATATAATGAAAATTCAACCTCTATTGAATACTAACGGTTTTTCTACAATTTTACCTCGTGACCGAGTCATTGACACTTATTCGAACACTACCTAGATTTGATAAAGGCAATCATACTGATCAAGTTTCATGAAGGTCCAATGAAAAATGCAAACTCTATAGCATGCAAAATGTGTTTCTATGATTTGACCTCGTGACCTATTGTTTTACTCTAGATGACTCATGTTCAAAATCGATCTTTATTTTATCAAGGCAATCATACTGACCAAGTTTCGTGAAGATTAAATGAAAATACAACCTCTCTGCATACACAAGGCTTTTCTACGATTTGACTGGGTGAACTAGTTTTTTTATCCTAGATAAGCCATGCTCTAACTTGACCTTAATTACATTAAGGCAATCATACTGACTAAGTTTCATAAAGATCCAAGGAAAAATGCAACCTCAATTGCATACACAAGGTTTTTCTATGATTTGACCCTGTGACCAGGTTTTTAATCCCAGATAACCCATATTCAAAGTCGATCTAGATTATATCAAGGTTATGATTCTGATTAAGTTTCATGAAGATCCAGTTAAAAGTACAGCCTCTATTGCATACACAAGGTAAAGTGTAGCCGGACAGACAGATAGACAGACAGACTTACGACGGACACCAGGCGATCACAATAGCTCACCTTTGAGCACTTCGTGCTCAGGCGAGCTAACAAGACATTGGAGTGTTGGTATCATAAATTATAGCCATTGACTTTGTTTAATTTAAAAATTATAAAGTTTCTATTTGACAAAAATTGAAATATGTGAAACGGCTTTGCTCTAATTACAAACAAAATTTGGAAGCTACCTTTATATCTTTCTAAAACAGGCAAAAATAGAATGAAACTGAATGGGGACTTGGTAATTACCTATTAAGACACTGTTCTTAGGCCCGCTGTGATACTTTTATATCACCTTTTGCTTGTCTCTATCTAATTCTTCGCATTGGATCGAAACGATAATTTACAGTTTAGTAACAGTTAACCGAGTTATGCATGGTACATTGTGGTTAAAGGTATATGAAAGAATGCAGAGATCGCAGATGAATCTCAAGTTATCGCGGGTCCTCGAGATATTAACTTGTATTGTTTTTACTGTAGTCATCCTAACTGTCATATAGAATACCATATACAGTAGAAGTTTTACTTATGTTTAGTCACAGCTGAAGATTGTAAAACATATCACATGCATATCGCCTACATGCACTAACACTGTATTTCCGTTAATGTTATTTGAAATGAAAGAATGCTCACTCATTTGAATTGTGATCCATAATTAAAACGGTTTATCAATTCTCAAATAATCATTTTAAATGTGATCTAACATTTTGAAGAGTTTTTTCTATCAATTTTGTTTTCTATCAAAATCTACCTCTGACAAATAAAAATATCAAAATAAATCTGACAAATAAAAATCTCAATGTCAATCAACAAAAAAGATCTCGATGGTCATGTAACAAATAAAGATCTCGATGGTCATGTAACAAATAAAGATCTCGATGGTCAAATAACAAATAAAGATATCGATGGTCATGTAACAAATAAAGATCTCGATGGTCAACTAACAAATAAAAATCTCAATGGTCATAAACAAATAAAGATCTCGAAGGTCATGTAACAAATAAAGATCTCGATGGTCATTAAACACATAAAGATCTCGATGGTCAACTAACAAATAAAGATCTCGATGGTCATGTAACAAATAAAGATCTCGATGGTCAACTAACAAATAAAAATCTCAATGGTCATTAAACAAATAAAGATCTCAATGGTCAACTAACAAATAAAGATCTCAATGGTTTAACAAATAAAGATATCGATAGTCAACTAACAAATAATGATCTCAATGGTCATTCAACAAATAAAGATCTCGATTGCCATCTAACAAATAAAGATCTTGATGGTCATCTAACAAATAAAGATCTCGATGGTCAACTAACAAATAAAGATCTCGATGGTCATCTAACAAATAAAGATCTCGATGGTCATGTAACAAATAAAGATCTCGATGGTCATCTAACAAATAAAAATCTCAATGGTCAACTAACAAATAAAGATCTCGATGGTCATCTAACATATAAAGATCTCGATGGTCAACTAACAAATTAAGATCTCGATGGTCATCACAAAAAGCTCGTGGTCATCACAAAATAAAAATCTCAATGCTCATTAAACAAATAAAGATCTCGAAGGTCATCTAACAAATAAAGGTCTCGATGGTCATGTAACAAATAAAAATCTCGATGGTCAACTAACAAATAAAGATATCGATGGTCATGTAACAAATAAAGATCTCGATTGTCAACTGACAAAAACAGATCTAAATGGCCCACTGGACAAATTGTAAGTTTTGTCTGTATTAACCTTTTTATATATAAATCCTACGTCATAAAAGGTATATATATGCACTTAGCTTAAGTTTTCCACAATTAATCTTGATTATGTGTGATTCCCTATACAAAGTGTACATGCATTTGCAGACAGCTGTGATGAGGACAACATTCGCAATCTCACTGATTTAGAAATGAGAACGCCTGACAGTCAATTTGACTATTATGACAGTGGATCTTCTTTGAACGATGCTTTTCTCTCTTCTGGATGGTACCGTACAACGTACAATAATTGGCAATATACAATGCTTGACAGCGAACCGGATTTCGAAGCATGCTCTACATACTGGCCTATATACCTGAAAGGTAATCTATGTATTATTTGATTTCTATTCATACAAATTGCCATAGCAACGGAAAGGAAGATATTCTTCTCAAAACAACGGAAAACACAGAGCATATGTTCATTGAATTCTTATAGCTCAATGTAAGTCATTGTCTGAAATAATGTTCTTAAAATGATATCAAACCAAACATTTTTTGATCATGTTTAGCTCACATGAACAATTTGTACTCAGGGTTAATTATTGTGATCGCGTGATGTCCGTCGTCAGGCGAGTGCCAGGGCAACGGAAAGGAAAATCTTCTTCTCAAAAGCCGGAAAACCCAGAGCATAGATATTTGGCATGTTTAGTCGACCTCTACCGATTGTCAAATTTGACCATGTCCTGGGGGGTCACTTTTTACATTTTACATAGGTTTCTATCGGAAATTAAAATAAAAACCTTTAGGCTCTGAAACCACAAGGCATAGAGCTTAGGTATTTGACATGTATCATTGCTTAGTAGACATCTATTAAGATCGTTCAAATCCCCCGGGTCAAAATAGACCCCGCCCGTGGGGTCACTTGATTTAATATAAGCTAACATAAGAACATTTTTTATTTTTGTTTGTCTCAAATGAGAGAGCATAGAGTTAAGATATTCGGCAGATGGTATTGCCTAATGGTCATCTGTCAAGATTGTTCAAATCATAACCCTGGGTCAAATTCACTCCGGGCTCACTTTACATTGAGATACTGTTTATAGAAAAATCTTTAAAAATATTCTTATCTCCACAAGGCCAACAGTTTGTAAATACATAAAAAACTAAACATGTTCAAACATCAAGGGCGTAGCAATTGCTCATATTAACAGCCGCCCATTTGTCCTAATATACACACAGGTATAAAACTAACGTGTTTGATTTGACTACAAAAAGCACATACCCAAGCCTAAATGGGCATTTTCAAAATAACAATAATAGATTTGTTCAGATAATATTACTAAATATGCTGGCACGGCGCACAGTTACGTTCTGTGTTCTCTATAATATTTGTGGCCTAAGGAAGACAGAAATAATGCATCTAGTTGAAAGTAAAATTTGTTGCAATTTACCGGGTTCCACCTTGCATGGAGTACAGTGACGTACTATGTTCTTGATTATATTTGTGACCTAAGAAAGGATGCATTGTAGTTGATAGTAAAACTTGTTGCAATTAATATGGTTCCACCTTGAACGGAACACAATTAGATAATATGTTCTCTATATTCTTCGTGACCTTAGAAAGGCAGAAATCAAGCATTAAGTTGAAAGTAAAATTTGTTGCATTAATAGACATTGTAGCTCCAAATTTTTCCGGAAAGCTAATCATGAACTTTTTCTTTTCATTAACATGCACCATCAGACAAACATCCGCCAGTTGATACCCTTCAAGAAAATCCGACTATAATTTTAGCCTGTGTCAAGCATTACGAAGCATGCAATGACGAAAATACGTATAAACTAAAAGTGAGGAAATGCAACGGAGAAGTTCAGTATTATTTGAAAACGACAGAGTGGCTCAGCTCTTATTGTTTCAGTAAGTAATTGTTCCAATAACGTTCCAATTATAGCAACATTCGAATAAAACGAACTCCTCGGACCATTCGAATTTGTCCCTTATATCAAAAGTATGTTCAATATAACATTTTCATATAAAATAAAGAAGGTAAAAAATTCGGACCCTAAAATTTTTTTTTTTTGGGTTTTTTTGTTTTTGGGGTTTTTGCTATATGGGGATCCTTTATATACGGAGTTTTGTTTCTTAACTTATTATCCGGATTTTCGCTAAAAATATCTTTTAGGATTTATACAAAATCTAATACTTAAATCTTTGTTCGAAGACAGCGAACATACCGTTTTTTTACCCGTTTTATGACTTTGTTTTCTAGTACATGTTTCATCAAACTTCTACACATTGTTTCGATTTATGTAAGTGATTCGACTATATAAATACATGTCATGGATAGGTTTCATCGAATAAAACTGCTAGGTAGTCCTAGCTATGAACGTTCTTTTTTCAAAAAGGTATTTTGAAATTTTCAAGAACTATAAAAGGGATTTAATTCGCGACATATTCTCGTTTCATTTATATACGTTTAAAGAAGTCGTGACACAAAAACTATACAAAACATTGAAGACAAATCAAACGATATTACTCAGTACTTCAATAAGAGCTAATAACTATAAATAGTAGCAATCAAATGTTGGCGTTACAGATATTACTACAATTTATACTTACAAGTACTAGCATTTATTTATTGTTTAAAAAATCGAACAAAAAGAAGGAAAATTCAACTACTACACATTATTACAACAATGTTATTATATCATTATTTTCACATTACTTTTTATAGTTTAAGGAATATATATACATTTCAAACTGTGTTTTCAGGTTGGTTTGATGATAGTAGCCGATTGCTTAGTACTTGTTTTGATATATTGTCATTTTTTTTGGCAGTACTTGGAAAAGATAGCTCCTATTTTTCACGCTATCTGCAAAACGAAATCTACTTCAAAGTGCGGTATTTGTCAGTTTTTCTAAGATTTCTGTGGTTTGAACTTCTATTTTACAATATATTTAATAAATGTCAATGGAATATTTCCTTTTTCGTTTTAAGGAATCTCATTGTTGAAATAACGAGTGTTTCTTATTTCGCGAAACACTTTGAATGTTGTTGGTAAATTGGTGACTTCTGAGATCTCGAATATCAAGGTTATATTTTGCCGTGGAAATCTTTTGTAAAAGTTTATCATGGCAAAATTTTAACCCATGCTACACGCAACGTCAACAGTTTCCCATTCCCGGTCGATTAAATCCATGTAGCCAATCAGAATAAATTTAAACATGAAACGGGACTCGAGAAACAAGCAGCCAATCAAAATGCTCGATGGACCGATGTATTCTGTTATCGTGTTACTTTAAAGGAGATTTGTCTGTTCATCTCATTTATCACAACATAATTAAAAAAAAAAATAATCTAAAAGTTAGATAAAAAATGATTATTGTATCTTTAATCGTAACATAGGCTCTTAAATCAAGACCGAAAAAGTTGTAAATAAGTTTCTGTCTTATTTTCTTTCAGAATATTGAATAGTGTGTCTTATACATAAGTACATAAGTATATGACGTGTTTTTGAATTTGTAACAAAGTCTTCCATTAACCCTTAAACAGTATACTGTGATCTGCCATATCTATTTGGTCAGTCATTACAACCTTAAAATGTTAATAGGAGATAAATAATTAAAATATGTTTTCTGTTCAATTACAATTAGTATTGCATGGTTGTGAATTAGACTAAAATCTGACTTTTAATGAAATATTTAGCATCGAAATTCACAAAAAGTCTTCCTATCGATATAAGTAAATTAAGCTGAAATGTTGCGAAAAAGCATTTCAACTTGTAGTTTTTATTTTTATTGTTTACTTTGCGTAAACATTAACTAGATAAAGGTTATCGAGTTAGAACTGTTTAAATGTTATATTTTGCTGTTTGTCCCTAGATCAGTCTTCGCTTCTGTCCGGTAATGAGACTCAGGCTCCAGCGCCGGAAGGTGTTACGTTCGGGATTGTTACTGTCAAGCCAGAGTTACATTTTAAGGACGAACCGTTTCAAGGGTTTGTTTGGGCAACACCTTATGTTGAGTTTCGCTGTCAATTCGACAGTAAAGAAGACCTCTTTTACACTGTGGTCTGGTAAGGACATGTGCAAATTTAATAAATATAGCTGTTACAATAAAGTAGACGTATACGTGTACCATCAGGCGATGAGCCGCAGTTTCTTTAAAGGGAAAAATCTATTTTCGGGTGATACGTATAAAAAAAAAATCAAACGACGACAGTACAAAGGTTAGATCTGGTCATAATTACCTATAAAATAGCGACTGACTTGACCATGAAATTATTCGTGAGAAGCTCTCTATCTTTAAATTACGTTTAGAAATAATATAAACGTACACATTTTTTTCGAAACTTCTATTCATAATGAGTAATACAAATGAAAAGATCCCTTTATGTCCAAGATGTACACAAATAAACAGGTCAATATATAATTTAAGATAGTTTAAACAAGGCTTACATAGGGGTGTGATCCTAAAAACTGGAATTTTGTGCTGAAACTTTTACAGTAATTCCCTGCTTGATCGAAAAGTGCGACAAATGGTTGATACCTGCCTCGGAAAATGATCTGTAATTGAAGGTTTACATCCAATCACCATACAAAACAAGTCATGAAGTTTTGTTTAGTTTGTTTAGAGATTTACAAAGCCTTTCAGTGTTTAGGTTTGCAGTCTATAAAGATAATCAGAACGGTACAAGCTTCAGAAATGTTGACGAATTACAAGTGCACACCTAATGTATAGTCGTTCGCTACCTTAAATGGTTAAATTGAACATGTCGAGCATTATTAAATATAAAATTTCTAGTGAGACTATTTATAAACTCAGACGTTACCTTAAATTATATCACAGTGTACAATATCAGAAACCAACTGGCCAAGCTGCAATAAGAAACACACTTTAAACTAAAAGACCTAAACCTATTGCTTGAATATATGATAAGATATTTTCTATCATTGTTTTACATCGCAGGGATGTGGAAGGAACACCGATTAGTGGAACTATAGAAACTAAGGGCCCAAGCAAAGGGTCCAATGTAGATGAACTGAACTTGCACGAGGATTCACTTCTGTCAAGGAAGATTAGACTAGGTATACATGTAAGTATGTGAGTGAACACCAATTGAATCTATACAATATTCCATGCTTCTGAGTTTTTCAACGGTAAAGCAATCTTATAAAGTCGTCAATAATGCCTTTTCAACAATTCCTAAGTTCATCTTAGACGAAAATAAAGATAACGGTGTGGTTGCTACTTGAATTGTATCAGGAAAACAACTTGTAGGACTAAAGCTATAGTACAGATAATTCCATACTATACGTTCAGATTCGCTGTAAAGTTAGTGCGTCAGCCACTAGAACTGGTCTTCAGACACCAGCGGCGTTCAGTTCGAAATACTACGCTGGAATTAAGGTATGATCTTCCAAAATAGTTGTTGATTTATTTATGATTTCACTCAAAGTTTAAGAACTGACATCTACAAGCTGTATTTGATGTTGTAACCAAAACATTGTATTGATTGCTAAATGAATGCTCAAAGCCAACGTTCTTTTAAATTGATAGAAATACAGCTACATCATATATGTAAGCTATATTTGCAATATGATATCGCTAGATTCAAATATAATGATGGCAAACTAAGTTTCAACCCTTGTCAATATTTAAGTTTTTGTTCATTGTGTACATGTAGTCTGTCCGTCCGTCCGTTCATCTGTCTTTATGTACATCCACTGTATTTTATACATTCCACCACGAACAAACAAGGATTTAACCTCTGGAGTTCATCAAGTTTAACAAAATTGTCCGACAGTTTTTACAACACACTGATTCTAAATTGATCACAATCACAAAGTTTTCATGGAGCACAGCTATTTTTCACCCGTTATGACGATATTAGCATTGAATAGAATAGTTAATGGCCAAACGCCTTCGGTGAATCGAATGTGTCGAACGACGAAAATTAGGGCATACGCGCAAATTAGAGTCCGCTGCGGAATCAAAGAAAAACCATCTTAGAGGTACATGTATTAGTATGTGTAAGTTTTCTGTTGCATATACTGTAATAGCAAGGATCAGCGTATGCGAAATGACGAGCATTTATCAATACAGGGGCTGTCTGAGGGCCTGTGTTTTTACTGTATTAATGTTTGGGGATCAGGAAAAGCTTAATTCCCTGGAAATGAAGGATTAATATTGACTGTATGTTTTTTTTAATTCACACAGATCTTAGATCGAACCATTTTGTTGGACAAAGGGAAATCGGCAACAATACAAATGATTTCAACTGTCCCAATTGGTTGCCAATATCGCAAGACACCGGACGGTAGGGTGCCTAAATTTATGTGTACATCAGAGGTGAAAATATTTGTCAAAGACAATGACCCACTCAAATGCGATCACATGGAAAGGGGAACAGTGCTTAATAAAGCCGTTGAGGAGCAAGACATTGAGAACCAAATGTGTGCTCAAAATATAAAGGTTTGTGCATCACTTGCTCTGTTAATCATATGAAAATTGCCATGTAGGATATAAAAGTTGATAATTAATAGGAATTAATATTTGTTCATGTATAAAATAAGTAAAGTTTTGTGACTAAAATGAATCAAAGTCTTGAAATACTAATGGAATGTGATTTCGAAATATGTCAGCTTGCGTAAACGCGCAATTTAAGCAATTTGATAGCCCTCACTTTTCTCTTCATTAAATATTTAGGTAAACTTAATTTCAAAAAGGTTTCGTCATTTTCTGAATTTACATTCAAGTTTCGTTTATATACTGTAAATACTGAGTGTACTTGTTCGCATATACTATATATTGAGGAAGCTTTAAAAATAATGTTATGAAATAAATTCCAGTACTAAATCATTGGTATCTTATACCCTACATCAGATCATTGTCTTAATATAGACCGACTTGGACAGTTCCGTTTCTATTTTAAGAACATGACCTTCTAGCTGAATTTCCGAAAATGAGACCATAATATCTATATTTAGATAAGACATTCGCAGCTGAATAATACGCAGGTGCGCACAAAGGAACTATTTGTTACGTACAATAATGATTATTGTTTGGTTAATTAATTTACACTAGTTTGATAATGAATTCACTATAATGGTCTTATTGTCAATATTTCATAAATGAATATGTTTTTGTCGTGGATAACGTTAATGCTAATCTATAGCAGTAACAGTTTGTATCGAAGTGTTCTCAGAATCTATGAGTTTTTAAAAAAAGTTTCATACATCAGCGGAAAATGCTGTCTAATGACCATATGGTGGGCTATTTCATAAGATAAAACAAATCTAATTCATGTCTATTTTCGACCCAAAATAGCAGTCCAAGCCGTAAATTTTCTGTGAATAACACTCATTCTGATCACGTGCTTAATTGCATTGTAGATGGCAAAATTTGTTTTAGCACATAGAAATGGAAGGTTGAAGAATTATACTTATATTGATTACAACTATTCTACAGCTCTAAGCCATAGTAGTGTATCCCAGTTTGTGCAATTTTCATAGATTTTGAATTCAAAGGAGTAACAGTAGCTCCGACATAGTCAAAAACACTGATCTTCATAGATTTTGATCAATTTTCTAGCAAAATAAAAACAAGTATTTTGTCTCTTTAACACCAGCGCAGACCTGTTTGCGATGTGATGCATTAACACCATTTTGACAAGAATATTGTAATGGGTAATCTTTTTCCCAGAAAATCAAATAAATTGTCCAAGCAATGAAACAAAATTCGCAATGTTGAATTTGCTGATCTAAAATCTGCGTTATTATGACAATGTAGTACTTTTGAATATTCTAGATGTTGACAGAATTCGACGAGTGGAATCCAAATACTCCGTTTAATTTTACGATCTTGACGTCCGACCACACATATGAAGACGAGGGCAAGTTTATTCTCAAGTTACAGTTTGGCAAAGTGAACGATGCATTATGGAGAGATTATTTCTTCCCTGATATCACGGTTGGTGTCAAGCTTCATGCAAACATTTAATGTAATGTAAAGCAAAAAGGCGACAGAACACTAGTTAAACAAGCTGTAAACACGTCAACTGCAGAGTGGCTATAACCAAATTGAAGAACGGGTATAAACTAGTTATATGAAGAACGTATATCATCAACTTAGTTTAATTAAGAACATGCAAATATAAATTAAATAAAAAACAGAAATTAACAAGTTTAACAAAGAACTGGTGTACACAATGTGAATGAAAACGAGCGGATCTTTAATTAAGTCTAAAGAAGAACGAATGCTAAAAAAATGATGGAGGAACGGGTACAACTATACATGTTTAAACAAGTTATATGTAGAACGGGTTTCAGCAATTTACGAAAAAAAAAAAAACAAAAAAAAAAAAACAACAACAACAGGCATATGCTCTACAATTAAGTTAAATGAAAAACTGATATTGAAGAGTTAAATGAAGAACTGGTAGCTCTATATATAAGATAAGTAAAGGAGGCTATTCTTTTATAAATGAAATCAATACAAATGCTTCTTAGCATGGGTGGTCATCGTAAACACAAAACAGCAGTGATACTATTCTCATTTGTAAATCACTTTTGGAATATAACCTTTCGGTATATTTAAGTCCATAATCTTAGCAATCGAAACATCAGAACAGAATAGAACAAAACTTTATTTACTAAAGACTTGAAAATATACAGTTCCTCGTCTGCAATAGACAATATACAGCATGTACCAATAAAATCAAAGGAGTAAAGTATAACAGTTATATCCTACGTATGCATAATGACAAGCTCAAATCTTACTCATTTTAATCTTTGAATCAAACCAAAACGGGCTGGCGTATACATGTACAGGAAGATAACCGTTATCTGTTTTATTTGTTGTTATTATCAAGCTAGGGATCTTTGTGTCATAAAGATAATTAAATAAAGTTGTATGCGGTAACTGATGTCAAATCAGAAGAAACGTGTATTTCTGTTTACAGTAATAATGAAAAACACAGTAGATATAGTTATTGTTATATGCTATAGAGGGCTTTTACTTAGTATACAACTATATATAGCTGAAAGATACAGGCGTGTAGCCTGAGTGTTAGAGTAAATATTTCTCGTGATGTTTTCATGTAATGATGAAAACGGACCACTCAGATGCAAGTAAACGTTATTAGAAACGACTTTCATTTTCATTTACAAAATAGTTCTTTTGAAAACAATCAGTGTTTAGCTGGTTATATTTACAAGTATATAAATTTTGACCAAAGTTATCATACTCACATATAACAATTATATAAAGTGTACATGTCCTTGTATAATGTTTTTAAATAATGTGTTCAAATGATATACATATAAATAAGATCGATTCAGTTATAAGACCACCTTTAGCTGTCGCAACGGTCACCTTAAATAAAAGCAAACTGATCCATTGTTTCCACAGACCAAGATAAATATATATAACGCGCTGATGGGCGAACATGTAAGCAACTGGTTCGTTTTTATAATAGTTTGTATATTAAGCAATATTTTATTCAATATGCATGAATATGAATTGTAGTGTTTTTTTTAATTTCAGGTATTCATACAAAATATGACACTTTTCGAAAACAAAATTTGTAAATCAAGGAATGATCCGCATATGACTACATTTGACGGATAGTACGTTACTGTTTTACATAACTTATTTCAAAATTCAACTTGTTTTGAAATTCGAAAACATTTTGCGATTAATAGTGTGTTAGATATTTATATTTCAGAAGTGTGGAAACATGTGTCTAACTATGAAGTGCATATGTCACATTTAAAATCAATGCATGGCGATTCGTTGGAGTATTCACTTTTGATCCACTTTAAAGGGTAACGAAAGTCAGAATACAACTGAACCTGAAATTAAAGGGTTTGTAAACACAAACACATTGTGTTTTTTTTAGAATTTTTGAAATCGGATAAAAAAAGAAGAGCAATGAGAAATCTTAATTATAGTAATTATGCATATTATGCAAATAAACATACCATTAGACCCGCCCCTTTTTCAAAACTTATTTTTGATCCCCATTTACTCTTTTTTCATGATTGTTTTTCGCCTGAAATTGGTAACATTATTTAAGCGTCATGTTGGTTACCATGTTTTAATATATATTTAAATCTGATGCTTTTAATTTAGCAGTAATACCTGCATGAATATGTGATAACAGCACTTTGACAACACAAATTCAAAATGGCCGCCGCCATGACTCTTTATTTTTGAAATTTTCAATCTTCAATATCTTCACGTTTAATACTTCGAATTTAGAAATCCTTTCAAAAGTGTGATCCTCTAAACATTTCTTTTTCAATTCAAAGTCAAATTATTTCCTGACTTGCCATGCCCTTTAAATTTGATGAGCAATCGTGATATTATTTCAGTTTTTCAAACACGCCGCTTACCATTTCAGTAAATATGAGCAACAAGACAAGGGAACATACACTATGTACATCCATAACGAAAATGGAATAGAAGTAAGTTCACATCGCTTTAATAGAATTCAACAAAATGTTACCTGACTTTTATGCTTACCTGTTCATGAGGTCAAACAAATAGCTTTGTTAAAGAGTAAGATATATACCGGTGAAATATGTCTGCTCTGACTTTGTGTTTAAAATGTATGTGTGTAAACAGAATATGTAAATTTCGAGAAAAGTTTCAGCCGTTGCCGCAATAAAATGGCAAGTATCAAATTGATGTCATTATATATGTATGTATTGAATGTTTTCATTCTATAGTAACGTGTAATGTGTGTATTTAAATGGTTTATTCTCAGCTCACTACTGGTATAACGTATAACTAAGAACGAAATTAAACAGAAATATTTCCTTAATAAAACAACACCATTATTTTAACATTCAAAAAGTAAAAGGCTAAAAATCATCGATCCGTGCTTAACACTCTGGATTTATTTAAAACAACGTACACTATTTTTGCTACGTTCTTGATATAACATGCAGAATAAGTCTTGTTTCTATTGTACAGTTTAATTAAATATACAATAATGGGAAATGACGGCTGCTCCCTGATATCACACAAGGTATCTCGTTGGGTATCAAGAAGTTAACATGACAACCTTTAAACCGGAAGGAGTGTCACGCTAATTCTCTAGCTTACTGAACGATCTTCTGAGGAATGTAACATAGGATTGTGACATCTATACTTTTGAGCAGACGACGTGACAACAGACACATTTTAAACATAACAGCGTAGAGTTACATAACGTGACCGTCTTACTTCATTGCATAGTTATCCTAACGTGGCGACGCACTGTAACTACGGAGCCAACAATTTTCGTATGAAAGGCACAAGACACCACCGGGTATCCAGAAATGGCTGGCAACGACCATACGAGCCATTGCGTAATGACCGAACAATAGGTTGCATGCTAAAGGGTTTACAATGCAATGCTACGCAATGCACAACACACTACTAGATTTCGCCAAGTACGAAAGGCAAAACCTATTCAGCCAAGGCAATGCACCTTACTAGAATGTAGGACGCCCAAAATGCCTCGTTTTATTAATTTACTGTATCATATAAGTCAGATACGCATGATCGCCTATCGATCAACATAAGTTTTCGCCAAAAGAAATCGAGCGACTTTGTCAAGCGATGTTTTGTTCAACTAGGTGAGGAAAGATTTTACTCACAATCAGTAAACAATACGTAAATATACATAAAAGCTATGTACAGGAAATGATAGTAATAAAACATAATTTAATAAGCACTTGTCTCAAGTGTATAACGTAAACAGTAGTAGGGCACCTTAAGTATCTCTTCACTAATTTTATCAATCTTGAAGTATAACATTACATCTTCACTATAAGAATGCACACTAATAAAGCTTTTTGATATAAGAGTTGTAGTCTTCCGTCTGATTGTATGATTTCAAAATACTGACAGTACCCTAAGCACAATCTGTCATCCAGTTAACACTAAAACAAACCGCTGCTTAAATTTCACTCGGCTAAGAATTTCACTGTCAATACCATTTTCTTTGAAGAGAGTGATAGGAATGTTTGTAGCGTGGCAGTACGATTTCGTCCAGCCAGTTATGGATGTGATGTGACGCTTTTGCGACGCTCTGTGTGTTCTCTCATAACTTATATTGCACTGTTGAACTTTGACAGCCTTTCTCCAACGATTAGCACAGACACCTGGAAACAAAAACAAAAAACTACAAACAACAGTCAATTTGTTTTTAAAATCATTTTGATAGCTATAAATGACATTTCAAGAACTATCTTTACAATGTGAAAACGTGGTTTACAATCGCAAACAATTAACTTAATCGAAAGGTGTGGCGCACGGGTAAAGTTGTATCAATAGATGTAACGACCGTGGTTGCGAAAAAAGTGAGCGAATAGCCCGGGGGTTTGCGTATTTATAGTTTTTACCTGGGTACATGTATATCTGTTTGAACCCGTTTATCAGACGATTGAAATAACGCAATTTTACATATGAACCAGATATATGACCCTGGCTAAGAAATTGTTTGTTTGTCGTAAAATAAAATAAATTATTTTAAGTCTAAAATATTTTTCATTATGTTCTTAATATTGAATAGCACGTTTCCACCAGAGAAAAGTCACATGTAGTGTTCATTCTGTTCTATTTTTTCAGATTCAGCTTAAAGTAAAATAACGCCAACAGTCGCTACCCCGTACAATTAGTGTTACTGACAGTGTAGTGCAAAACATCGTTTTTTTTTCGATCAAATCCATCTGGCTAAATATAATTTTTTGTGATCGTTTAGGTTCAACAAAGTGTTAAAGAGTGTAATCAGTTTGCTACGTGTACATGTGGCGTTGCTGTTAGCGCGGGGCAAGACATATTTATGATAAACCGTTGTAGCACCAAATGGTTTTTAGGTTTTACAAAATGCGGAGATGGTGGAATCTTACAAGTTGTAAGAGACAACGACTATCTCTACAGGGTATGTATTTATCTGTAATACGGACAACATGTCTCTTTTTGAAACAGTTGTTAGCATGGTTTATAATTTGTATGATAAAGACGATCACTACAGTTTAGTTCTTGGTGATACATCATATAATTCTATTTTTTATGTTGTTTAATTAAAGTTTACAAACAATTACTTATTTTTTAAAATCATACAAAAGGGGTATCTTAGCTGTTATTTCACTATATCATATTTTATACATATAACTATAGCTATAAATCAGTTAATTAAGAAAATGTTTTATTTGATAAAAAAGTGATGAAACTGTAGTGATCGTCTTTAGGGATGCTGGATGGTCACGATTGTTGCCGTAATTTAAAAGCGGCGTGTGTCGTAAAACACACAGTTCTATTGACTATTATGTTTCTCAGTAGTTCACTTTGACAATATCCTGACAAGATCATAGTACCCCATATTAAACAATTATTGAAAAGTAAACGTGAGTATTGGATAGGGATAAAACAAAATCAATTGTTCTCCAATGTTGCTTCACAATTACTAAAGATGGATAGAAAATGATCAAACTACTGAGTACTCAAAACAATATTTTTATTTCAAAAATAAACAATACAAAAATTTGTCCATTTTAATGACGTATAAACAATCATGCAACTTCTTTCTATGAAATATACGATATTGTATCCCTTGCAATAACGTTTTCGGCGAAAGATCGAAATATATTCCAGTTGTGCATGTCGAACTAAAACACGGACGTTCACACTTACTATACCGATGCTTGCTAGAACTGAGCTTAAACTTTAATGTTTGGTGGCGATCCCTTTAATTATTCAAATAGAAAATGTTTTGTGTTATTTAAACTGCTTTCTGATTAAGTGTTTGAACGTTCGAAAGTCCCTTCATCTCTGGATCTATTATTATACTATTTCGCAAAAATAAATAAATCATAGATTCAAAGGGGAGTAAGCACGCCCTTACACATGTATCAGACAAACAACTTACTATCTGATGTTGTAAATCAAAACCTTTTATAAAATTAGCAGAAAGATATGAAAATTACCTAGAAAAACTGACAAACAGAATAAATTTAAAACACAAATGTTTATACATGTTTTATCAAGATATACATAATATACATAAACGCTAAATCGTTCAGACTAGTTCAACTTGCTTTCGGGTCAAAAGGTAGCAATACAGTTTGCCTAAGCCTCAGTTAACTGAGCCTCAAACATCTTGACTAAAATACATACATATACATAATTGCATAAGACAACATGTAATGTTTATCTTAACAAACTGATAGCGTAATTCGGCGTCAAAATGAAATTTAAGACCTGGCCTAAGAAAGTGTACCTTTAAAACTCTTCTAAGCAGTCTCGTTACAGGTTTTCACTCCAATCGGAACAATAGTCAAAATAAGTCTTTCTGGGTGGTCAGAGTGGATGAATATTGAAATATTTATGGCGCCAAAAGACATGGATAAAGTCGAAGGTTTGTGTGGAAAAGCTGACGGTAACAAGAACAATGATTTGAAACACAGAAATAGCAACAAAGTGTCACCTCTTGGAACATTTTCAGTATGGAAAAGCATCCATAGAGAATTCGCTGCCTCATGGAGGTACAATTCACATTTTGTAATGTTTATAGTCCCGACCAACCCTAGGATTTCACCTCGGGTTAAACTTCCAGACCCCTCCCTGATAGGCGCTGGTTGAAAAGAGACACGCAGATACAATGTTATCTGCGTACGAGACCCTAGCTCTTTACGAATAGACACCTTTGTTGTTACGTGTCCGGTGCATAAAAGCAAGATAAAGCGTATTCTAATAAATCGTGAACACACCTCTTTTGGGGGCATTCGTCACTTATGAGGGACATCTTTTCTTCAATACCACATCATTGTAGTACCTTCCAGTCACAATTTTGCTTTTTTCTGGCACCTGTATTGCTATGACTTCACTGGAAAAGACTATGGCATACAAAACCTTCTTTGCACGTAAGGTGCATTAAGCAATTATTTGCCTTTGCCATGTTTTATACCTACTTAAACATAATTGTGTGCAAAAATCCTTCTTTTGTATAATCTTTGTTCAATGACACAATAATGTACAATGATATTGTGAACGTTAAATCAACATTTTCTTATCGAACTAATATTTCAAATGATTTAGAATTCTTATCGGACAATCACAAAAAACTTAAACTTTGTACATCGAATAAACATACAGGCTAGAAATAGAGCTCAGGTAGATAAAATATGTAAGTATTGTAAAACATGACACGCCCTACAGCACGCTTATTCATATACATGCATATATTTACAAACAGGGTGGACGAAAATTCAAATAAAAACCTATTTAGTCAAACGTTTGCGACAAGGGAGAAATGGGCACGAACAAATGGACTGTACTGCATGTGTAACAGTAAGGAAAGGAAAGCAGAGGCGTTGTGTTCATCTACACAGTACCTGAACTGTACTAAGACGAGCTCAATTACAAAGCTTAAATGTCATGTAGAAGGTCGTCGTAAAAGAAACACCGGTAACCATTCTGATAAGGAAGTACGCCGTTTACTTGCTTTCATGTCACGAAGAGATGACAACGTGGGAAGGAAAAAGGTGATTACAGAAATAAACTCTGTACACAGTTTCTTCTAATTGTGTCAAATTGAATATTTGTTTAAGGTTAATATTTCAGTCAATAATGGCAATACTGGAAACACTGTAGCGGGAATATTTAGCTTGTAAATTAAAGTTTAATTTGCACTCTGAATGTAAAATTATTTGCAGTTATAATATAAGCAAGAGAGGTATCGTATCGGCAAAATTGACTTGTATTTGATAAAAAAAATTGTAACATTGTTTTTGAAATTGAATTAAAATGCGTTAAATATTGTTTGAAATTGCGAAAAATAAGAACCACTCTCTCATAACACCCTTTCGCGAAGAAATGAAAACACATGAATAATCAAAGTTGATTTAGGCTAAACGGAACACAGTTCAATAAGTATTCTGTCTGTAAATTTATACTTAAATTTAAAGCCAGTGGATGATCAAACTGGATTATGTGTTTATCGCCATGTGTATATCAGCAATGTTTATATTGTTTAGCGTCAGGAAAGAGGAACTGTGAAGGTAACGAGCGAGGCCACGGAGTTTTGTACTGCGAAGATTGATGGATCCCTAGCACTAAATGCTTACAAGAATATTTCTGCGAATGAAGATCAAGATACAATTGCAGATTGGTGCGCATTTGACATATCAGTAAGTACATTACTTATCGATAAAAGATGTTACAGTACATTAAGTTAACCTTTCTGACAATGGATTCTTTTCGCAATGATGAATGACAACTCATATGTTCAAAACAGAGCATTTATGTATTCGTTGAAGACGCACTTTTGAGAGACTTGTAGCCTAAAAGCGGTCTTCAGGTCATATAGCCGTTATATTAGTCGGCTTACTTAAACCTTAATTTTACAAATAGATCTTAACAGCTTTTTCTAATCCACTAGTTGTATTGTCCTAAAAGTATGGTTCAGAATGTGTCAAATTCAAGATAGATTACTCAAGTAATAGAGAAACGTGAACATGTCGGGGTTATGTAACTTTTCAATATCATAATATTGTGCTACTCGAACATGTAATTGCGCAATGTCCTGTATTTCCGTCATCGCTATTGTGTTTCTTTATTTCAATTGCCCTGGCACATGTTACTGTTTCTTTTGAATATTAATCGAAAGAGTAAACTTACGGTAATTGGATATTTTAAGATATACAACGAGCTGGCAACACTATGTCAAATTTGAATCTAAAATACAGGTTTCCTTTCAGTTTAAATGTTCATGCTCTGACAAAATAGATGATACTTTCTCAATGCCTTTGACACACACTGCGTGCGAAGCTTTAATAGATCAAACAATTAAGACAACCGTAATTGCAGCGTCTTTTATGTCCATTAATAGTCAAATATACTATCCAGCAAAAGAGAAAATAACTTTAGTTTATACAAGTTAATTTGAGTTTGAAGTTTTGAATATGCATAATTAATAAAATATATTTTACAAGTGTATTTATTAATTTACTTAGGCCGCAAATGACACAATTTGGGCCGACATACACGTTGAAGCTGTCAATGAGGGTGTTAAGAATATGATGGAACTTCAACCTACGTATGTTGCCAATCACACAGAGGAAGTTGATGTGTTTCTGAAGAATACATGCCCTATGAACTGTAATAGCAGAGGAAACTGCTCTGACTTAGGTAACTCTTCCGGGTGGTAAAATAGAACAGGTATTCATATGTAATAAAATAAATTCCTGAATAAGACCAGTGTTCAGTTTGGAAAATGTGAGTATGGGCTATCTCTGTATTTTCTTGGCATCAAGATTACGGCAAATGCCGAACCGACATGAATGCAGAATGTGAAATTTAAATACAACAATTTCACACCGCATATCGAAACTTATGGTGGCTGATTTCTGTTATTTCGTACTGGAGTGTTGGTGCGTCCGAAGGCGCCATACACAAACAAGCCAAAACGACATATAATGCGCGCAAATACGACATGACATGTTTATCGTTTTGCCGGGGGCGCCAACACGCCAAATCAACAATTTTCGTTCAAGCATGTTGGTGTGTTGGCGCTCAGCCGACATTGCAACACGCAAAATTCACTAAACGCTAAAACGACAAATGTTGACGTCCTGTCGTATTGCCGCTCATTTTGCTATGGTGTGCTAGCGTACTAGCGCCCATTAAACACGCCAACACGCCAGAACTACGAGTAAAGCGCACCAGTACGACAAATGGCATATTTGTTCAACACGCCAAATCAAGCATTTGTCCTTCTGACGCGACAACACGCCAACACGCTGGAACGGCAAAAACATTATTTGTCGTATCGTCGCGCTCATATGTCGTGTTGTCGTGTTGGTTTTGTCGTGGCACCAGTACGCCAGCACGCTAGAACGACAAATTTGAGGTGCAGACATGCCAATTACGGGGCGCCAAAATGTCCTCAAGACAAGACTCGTAATTTGCGCTAACACGCCAGAACGACAAATTCTTCATTTGGCGTGTAGGCGCCAACGCGGATACGACAACTGTGTCATTTGTCGTATTGGTGCGCTATACTTGTCGTTATGGCGTGTTGTCGTGTTGGCGTCCTTCAGACGCGTCAACAAACCAGAACGAAATGACAAACATCAGCCGCCATACAAGCTAGTTTAGTTTTATTTGTAATGTATTTAGTTTTAAGTGGATGTAATTTAATAATGTGTAAAATCTTTTTAATGCCTCTTTTATTTAATACTGCAGGTATTTTAATATACTGTTGAAAGAACTTTCGAAAGATGTTTTCTTTCCTAACATAACCAAACTATATTCCAAATCCATTTTTATAAAATACTACATGTTCAAAAGTTGAAGACCGGTAGGACATTTAATCATTTTAGTGACATTTTATAATCATCGGGAATATCTATCCTTAAGTTTTAAAATCTGCTTAATTTGCTAATAAATTGAAAAGACCTTTCAAAACATGTATATGTTTACATACTTCCTAAACATTATTAAAAGATGAAAATGATTTTGGCTGATGAGATTCTAGCTTTTTGTCAGACGCTACATAAATAGCTTAAACATACCTCAATTGCTGAAAGGGGCACTTCCTACATCTATCAGATTATACTCTCCAAATATAAATAATGTGTCATTAAATGTTAAATGATTCATAAGTACATGTACACAAATGCATAATTTGATCACAAGTAATCAACATAGAGACCATCTGTAATAACTTTCTATACACCCATCAATTGTACAACAACTTGACATAGATCATTGAAAGTTTTATGACACTGCCACATATATCAAAACGCTGAATCTACCGATGATGACTGGAATATATAGCTATAACTTTCAGGTTAAGTAATAATACTTGTAAAAATTCTATTATTTATGTTTTTGAAATTATTTAATTTTGCCACCTATTAAGCTGCTCGTTCACAGTTTCCGGTGTAAAACAATTCTCCAAACTGACAAACTAAAACACTAAATGTAAAAGTAATGGCTAGAAGCAACAGCACAAGTAAAAATCTACATAGCAATTTTAAAATCTGTTCAAAATGTTTCTGAGTTTGGTTTGATGGGATCGCTACACTATATGCTTATGATGGAATTTCAAAAGCGTTTGCAACGCTTTATAGTTTGGTAGCGTATAATTTCAAAAATACAGATATACTTTGTAGAAGTTTATGCTGGATCCTCTTTATTTGATGGTTGGTTTTAAAATAGAATAACTTTATAACCTTGTTTTTTCATTAGAATATGAGAGAGAGAGAGAGAGAGAGAGAGAGAGAGAGAGAGAGAGAGAGAGAGAGAGAGAGAGAGAGAGAGAATAGCTCTAAATACATAATTGAATTGAGGTAAATACATGCTTGAATAGCTAAAGTACATGCATTAATTGCTTAAAGTGCATACATTAATTGTTTGAAGTACATACTGTATGGTTCACTATATGTTTTCTGATATATCACTATCATGCAGGCGTATGTTCTTGTTTCACCTACTATCGTGGACCAGATTGTTCTATTGATGAACGAGATGGACTAAGGATCCGTGACATACAAGGTGACGGGGAATGTGATCTGATAGACGGTGACGAATGTGAATGTTTTTATGTGCGTTCGGACAGCATCCAGGAAAATTTCACTTGTGAAGTCAACACATCAAAAGTACACTGAACTTACATAAATTATAACATTAAAAAGTTCCCAAAAGTTGTTTGAAATTTTAACTTATAAAAACATAACCGAACATAGTTTTCTTGAATATGGGGCTCGTTTTGGGGAGGCTGCGTTTTTGGTGCGTGGCATTCCCTGTTTGATATTATTTTTGTTTTTATGACGGTACAAATGTACCATTAAAAATATATATGCCAATAGTTCATATTCACGGTAATTTATATAAAACTATTAATGTAAAAATGACTTTAGTTTATAGTTTATACGAATTTATTTTAGTTCGATTGCGAAGAAAGCTCCGTAGCTTATTTAAACGCTCTCGAACACTCATTCCAGATGTCATCACATTCGCGAGAGAGAGGCAGCGAGTTTTTCATCGCTGCTACCCACTTACAGCTGGGTAGACTGAGGCACGTGTGGTTTAGTGTCTTTGCCCAAGGACACACCTCGTGCTCCGGCTGGGATTCGAACCCGGGACCTCCCGTTCCGGAGGCGAACGCCCTAACCACTGAGCTATCGAGGCCCACAAAAATGACTTTGTAGCGAATATAAAATTACGAACGACATGCGACGCGTTTGTAATTAATATAAGGCGGCTAAATTCATCGCATGTACATTAAGTGCTCAAAAAACTATTTATAACTCAATTTTATCTACATTAGTTTTTATATTCATGATATATGTGCTTCTATATATAATCAATTTGTTTGTTTTCCTTGAAAACAATGTTTCCAGTATAAGAAATAACTATTAATGAAATAATTGTTTTTCCAGATATTGACAGCAATCTTTGTAATGAAGTCAAATACACAATTGTCAGTTAGTTTTGAGTTGGACGTTTTGTTATTACAAATGCATAAATGTAACTGTAAACTTAAGGCTGTTACATGCAGTTATGCTTCTTCATGATAAAGTATCGACTCTTGCTTTAAATAGCGTCACAGTCGCTTTATCATCATGTTCATGATAAATGCCATTGAGGACTAATAGATCTATTTACTTTGTAAAATCTTCTTTCCCAGAACAAATTTAATAAAAAAGAAATAAACATACATGACATGTAAACTGATAAATTGAGTATCCTTTCTGAATTTTACTATAGATTCTTACTAACGGAGTCATAGAACATCTGTTTTCAAGTACTTTGGCGGGAGGATTTGAAGATATATTTACTGGCATCTGTTGTGTGCCTCAGAATATAATTGGGTCCGACGATGTATTTGTTGCCAGATACGGTGTTAAAATAAGTAACAGTGGACTCCATTTTGGCAACGAAGAAAATGTCTATGTGTTTGACTCCAAGTGTCAAGAAATTAACGAAAGTGCTGGCAGTGGTAAAAGTTTCACTTTAAAGGTAATGTGTCCAGGCGCAGTATTGTTTAACTTAAATTGTGGTACACATGTTTCAGTTTGACAATAAATTGTGGTTTTGATGTTAAATCGACCTCGAATTAGCTTTCAATTCGATCAACATATCATGATAAGTGTATGATAATTATGTTTGATGTTTCTTGTACATGTATATGTTTTATGATAAATGAATTAATATGTTAAAATAAATCGGCCTACGTCGATTTTTATGAGCATTCAACTATATATAACAGATAAAAACTTCCATTTGCACTGCATCTCTCTCTTGACTTTGTAATGAACGTTTTAAGTGTACATCCATATGAAACACTTGGTGTGTATTGGTAATATTCATTTTAAATCATTTCAAGAAGTAAAATATTACACAAATATTGTATCTCATTATTTCATATATTAGGAGAACCATTGCTTCATAGAAGGCTATTGTTTTGCCGACAATGAAATGTCCAACAGTGGTTGTTTAGCCTGCCAGTCATCAGCTGTACTTTATAACTGGACAGGTATACTTCCTCTTGTACATAATGATTGCGAAATAATTTGACAATCATACTTTTGTGTGTGCATAATAATTACGAAACGATAAAGTTGTGATACAAATGAATCGCAGCGGTCCTTAGAACAGTGTCTTTAATAAGTAATTGCCAAGTCCCCATTAATTTTTAATTTTATTTTTAGACTCGTGTGCATAATAATTATGTAATGAAAACGCTAACACCTACTTAGTACACTTTAATTAAGGAGAACTGATTTTAGATGTGTTTTAGTAAAGTAAATATTAGTATACCAAACATGTCTTCTAGTATCACAATTATGATGTACATACAGATTACAACCCTTGCCAGAATGGGGGTAATTGTAGCGGCGAAGAAGTGGGATACACGTGTTCTTGTGTTCCTGGTTATGGTGGAAGGAACTGTGAATATGGTAAAAGAGTTCATACTAAATGACTGCATTTATTGTATACCGTTGTATATTTGTTTATAATAAATAAAACGGCTAGGTACACAATGAGATATATACATACCTACAGATAGCTGTTCTTTTCAAATACCATCATGACTTTGGATATTATTTTCATCCAGTATGTTTCAATTTGTTACTTAAATTTTGTAGCATTTCTCGTGTTTGATCGGTAGATGACTTATAAAGAATTTTTATAAAAAAAATGGGTAAGAAAATGGATTTTAAATAGGCAGTCAGAAGTTTATTTAAGAATATTAACTGAATACGATATAAGTGTATAAGGGTAATGATCGAAATTTGAGACTGATACCTTTGATCAAAATGGAGATATCTAAAATAAAAATGTGCACACTTTCTTTTGCAACTGAGTGTATTGCTTTGCATTTTACAGACGACATGTTGTTCGACGCGACACCTTTATGAACTGAAAATTTCCGCTCTTAGTAGCATAATTATGTACATCCTATGATGATGTCAATACATTTCTCAAAATAAATTACGGTCATCGTCGTGTTTTGGCTTAAAATTCACAATTGTTTAGTTCAGAGATTTCAAAAATTAGTATTGACTGACAGTTTTGATCACATAAGTTACATATTTAGCGGATTCATGTGGACAATAAAATAATTTTGAAGTTTTTCCTCACTTATTCTCAAAAGTAAACGTCGTATTTTGTAACATGCGTTTGGAATTATTTCATGAAGACATATCAATTATCCTTTTATCTTTATTTTTCCAGTGTACTTTTGAGATTTAAATTAAAACAATGTCTTACCCCGCCTACCACGTCAAATGTATGTCCTTTACTTGTTAAAAATGTCTTACGGATACTTGGTTTTGTTTTTTTGTTGTATTTCTATGTTAAAGGGTGTAGATGCCTCTACCAATTTTTTGGACTTTCGTAGAGGTGTAAGTTAAACTTTTGAAGTTTGATTCTGTGCTCTTTAACTTAATTTGAGGAGAATGATTAATTTCTATAATATGATGATGTCAACAAATTATTTAGAACTATAAAATGATTGTGTTGTCAGATAATATAGATCTAATATTTTACAAATTAGAAATCAACGAATGCGACTCCAATCCGTGTCTAAATGGTGGTAATTGTACAGACAATTTTAATGAATATACATGCGAATGTGCGGCGGGATTTACAGGCACTAACTGTGAAACTAGTATGTATATCCTTAACTATTTTCGAGTTGAAGCATATTATACAATATCGTATACCTATCACAAATACTTAAACGTGATCATGTGCCGGATTAAGAAAAAAAGTGCAGACCTGGAAAATAACGTGTAGGTCTTTACGGATGACAAGACATCATTTCTATTTATATCTTCGCATATGTTCACTACTTTTTATGAGATATACAATAAATAGTTTAGACTAATGTTTCGGTTTATATTAAGTTTTGCGGACCTGTAAAAAAACTTCGTCGTCGTTCAATATCACGTTTGTTGACCGAAACATAATTAGTCTATAATTGTAAAATGTAGTTCATGTAAATGATTGTCTAAATGAAATGTTACACAGATTTTCTGGACATCAAATGTTACATTCCGTTCTATGATGGCTTTTTATATTGACAATCTATGTAACTTCAGCGCGAAGTATCAGAACATTGACTCATGTGTTTCTGTTCAATCCTCAATTAGCAATTACGATTTAATATGGTTCATAGTAAAAACAACTCTTATTTCCTACATATTAATTCCAATTTCGCAATAAAGTTACTTTGTTTTCATACAGTACCTTTAAACTACGCTTTCTATTTGCACATTCCGTACCAGTCTTCAGTTTGATTATTATCATGTATGCTAACGTATATGTATGCTAAAGTATTGTCAAGTATATGCTAAAATTGATATTATACCAATATAAGAGTATATTCAACAAACAGTGAATAATATATTTATTTTTTTATTATCTTTTCTTTCAGACATAAACGAATGTGAATCACATCCTTGCCAAAATGGTGGCATGTGTAACGACCTTGTTAATATGTACCAATGCGCATGTGCAGGTGGATACGATGGCAGTAACTGTGAATTTGGTACGTTTATTTTTTATGTTTGAAACCTACAAATGTAGTTTCTACTGTTTCCTTTATAAAATCGCTTAAGTGTAGCTACCTCCTATAATGATTTCCAATCTTTCACGTCTGATAAGACTATCCTTATTCTTTAGATCTATCAATATACCAACATAAAATAGAGAAAAGCAAGAGGTTAGCCACGTGGCATACGGTGCAAGGAAGTCCTGGTCACGTGACATGAGCGTGCGGTGTAAACAATATATATCTTCTAGTAGACATGCAAAAAAACTCCCAATCACTTTCGTTTTAGCTGACATTTTAGATTTAGTCATAGCAACCTGTAATATAAATCAAAATCACATGCAGTGTATCTTGCAATCATCGGCAATTTGCAGTATTCATACCATTAGCTCAGTATATACCACAGCTTATCATAGTTTTTACGTTTGTATTTCTTAGGTGGTAATAGATGTCAATATTTATAAAAGCAAATGAAACGGCCGATTGAACATTATGTTTGCAATGTAAGAGTTGAAAATAAAAATTTGATTTAATTTCAGACGTTAAAGAAAACGTTTTAACGTTACTTAATTACCAATTTTCTGTATTTGAAACGCTGATGCCATTCCTAAAATCGATACATCATCTTCCTTTCAGACTGCTTTTATCGCCAAGGTTTTGTACAATCATGTAGATGGAAACATAAAAATCAGTTCTTTCCTGATTCAACTATAAAACTATTTTATCAGCCAATAGTTTGTTTTGTAAGACACAAAGCATACATGTATTGTTTTTGTATTGGTAGGGCGGATTTCAGAAGATGAGTCACACAACTTCAAACCTACATGTAATATTATGATTACTTTTGTTACTCTCGGTAAAAGTCATTATGTCAAAGTCAAGGTCTAAGTGACCTTTGTATTGAAAAAGGATTTTTCAGGAAAATAGTTTAAAACTTTAGGTATGCAGTCTTGAAACAAAACAAAAATGTTGCTGGGATAAGCGGGTGAGTCTTTTTGATTTTATTATTTTTTCATCAAAGTTCATGGTCATATGTAAATAACTGTTCAAAACTTAAATTGTATAAGGGGGAATATTTCTTATTGTGTGTTTAACTTTTCATTTTCAGACATAAATGAATGCGAGTCAAATCCCTGTCAGAATGACGGTAGTTGTACTGATAAAGTTAACCAGTATGCATGCGCATGCAAGGAGGAATATTACGGCGTCAATTGTCAAACAAGTAATACATTTAGATGTTTAAAAACTACAGTGAAGTCAATATTTCTTTTATTTAGTGTGATCTGCTCTAATGAATAATATAAGTAGGATCGAGTTATAAAAATAATGATTAAGTGCACCTATATGGCACAGTAATGTGTGTACATGTACATGATGTATACATGTATCTTTGAATAATGAAACACATATTTTAAAACAAGTTAATGGTCCATTACTAACTCCAAATCGAATTTTCTTTTAGATCTAGAATTGTAATGGGTGTCTTCTCAGAAGGCAAAATATGACATACTGCACTGAATATGACCATATTGTGTTAAAAATTTGAGTTCAACAAAAGAATTAATCAATTATATTTTCCTTTTCAAAAACGAAAGTAGGTTTTCCCGTTTTCAAAAATCTTTGTAATTTGACAGAAATCGCCCAGAGAGAGGCTGTAAATAAGTTGTACATAAATAAGCATGCATATTTTGAATTATAATTGAAGAACTTTACTTCCAATGACGGCAATATATATGTCTGACTGTTTACAACATTCAATAAAGCAAAAGTAGGACAAAAAGACCACCCAGGTCAATCAAAGGAAATACACAAACATTCACTCGTTTCTCTGCAGCAGTATTTCAAACAGGAAAATACTCCACGGCTATTGTAAAGTTTATGAAGCCAGTTTCAAAATGTATTTCCCTGCTGCAATTCCAGATTTAAAAGACTATTCGATTTGATGTAAGTAATGGACCTTTAATGATACATTTACTTTTTATTACTGTAACATTAGATGTCAATAATCACTTGATGCGTACAATTAGCCTTATGGCAATGGAAAACTTTTTTCAATGTTTCAGAAATAAATAACTGCGTGTCGAATCCTTGTCAAAATGGAGCTAGCTGTACAGATCTGGCTAGTGGTCGTTTATGTACATGCTTGGATGGATTTGAGGGCCCAAACTGTGAAATTGGTAAAGCTTTTATTGTTCAATTCTTCAGTTTTCCTTTATTTAAACAGATGTCATATAACGCGTATGGTAAAGCATTTATGCATTTTCTACAGAGTATATTTTACTTAATATGGATATTTTACATCTTACATTCATTTGAAATTTTAACAAAGAATATTGAAGTACATGTAACATATGACTGTCTGATTAGTTTATAGTTTATACTAATTCATTTTAGCTCGATTGTGAGGAAAACTTGTAGCTTATCGTGTCATTCTCATCCCTTTCATTTTTCGATTGCCAGATTATTGTTTGAAATTGTAACATTATGACTGTCTCATAGGCGGACTATTGCTTGAAAAAGTATTATACGACTGTTTGATGGGCAGATTGTTGCTTGAAATGTGACATATGACTATCTGATGGGCGAAATATTGCTTAGAAGTTAAAATTGAAGTGATATATGACTGTGCCTAAGTATTTCCGAAACTCCGAAGTTCCTATTATCTGTTATAAATATAAAACACCTGTTAGAAATGTTATATTCAATTACAATAAAATTGTTTCCGACCTAATTAAACAAATACCCCTTCTTACAGGCCGAATGTAAAAACTCGAAATTTTGCTATTAGATCCGGTATGTCATCAGCTGGTAATTTTGATATTATTAAAGACAAGCATTCGTAATTTATTCTTTAAAGGACCAAAATACAGAATTCTTCTAATTATTGATTTTCTGCTTGTCATGCTTATTGCCGAATCCATCGAAACTTTTGTGTTAAATGGTGTCGTTTGAGAATGCTTATCAAAGCATTAACGTCTTGGAAACGAAGTATTTTTAACATTGTCGATTCGATAAAAATTTACCAAACAAATGAACACCTACTTCCATCAAAACCAACAATTGGTTTTCTTTAAGACACAAAAAGGATATCCAAGTATTGCATTTTAAGTATTGCTTAGTGTCCAGGATTCAAGGCGGCCAACATTATTGACATAATTTGAAACTTGAAACTAATGTTTATTTGATTAAACGACTAAATTTATAAAGCTTATATACTCAATGGCGTTGTACAAAATGTGGTCAACCAATATAAAATCAGACATTTCTAATTACAATTTCGTATAAAAGATCAACAAAATAAACTTCACTATGTACAGGATGCCAAATTACAAACAACCATAAAAAGCAATTGTGTCAACGCTAATCAAAGAATTAGTACCACTACAATATAAAACTATTAATATCTACTATAAAACTATAAAAAACCACGTAAAAGTATTGTGATTAAGAAAACGCAAAACTAAACATTTATTTTGGTCGATCACGAATCCGGCAAACCGATAAGTTAAAGTTAAGAAACAAATAACAATCTACATACACTATCTGCTTACAGATAATTTGATGAAATAGCTTAACTTGCCTAAACCAAAATAGCTTTCCAGGGAGAACGTTAATTACCGTTGCCACTTGGATAAGCCTTTTTACAAGCTAAGCATCATTAAACAACTATGTGGACTGTGTGTAGCCCATTTTTTTTGACAACATTTATATAAGGTTTGGGAATGATTTTTTAAACAATTTATGAAGGGATTCAATGGGAACAAATTTACACCCCTTGTCGCAGATTTTTATACTTCATATAACTACAGTAATATTATGTTGACTTACATTTAGTCACGCAGGCAAAAATTATTATGCCTAAAGACACAGGTCTGGATGACATTTTAAATGGAAAAGCGTTTTTTCGGAAAATTGGTAAAAACTATTTATCCCCGGATCCAGTCATTAAAACTAAAAAATTGGATACGGGTGCGTCTTTTTAGATTTATCTATTTGTTGATTAAAGTTCATGGTACCAAAATGTATGACGTCAAGAGGGAGATTTAAATTGTAGTAATGGAAATATTGCCATTTGGATGTGGATTTACTTTTCATTTTCATGGGGCATAAATGAATCGAGTCAAATCCGTGTCAGAAGACGGTAGTTGTACTGATAAAGTTAATCAGTAATCATGCATGCAAGGGGGAATTTTACGGCACCGTTCAAATTGGTCAAACTAAATAATACTATCGTAATTCTGATTTGGTTTAGAAACTCAATAGTAATCTAATTTTCTTTGAGAAGGTATTTCAAACGCATACTTATGGGGAGTGGTTTATCGCCTACTAAGATTAGGTATGGAATATAATGTAGGCTAAAATTATAAAAGATAAAAAAGGTTAAAGCACAACTATATTGGACACACCGTAATTTGTGTGTACAACATGTATACATGGACCTCTTTAAATAATGACGGAACACATACTTTAAAAGGCAAGTTAATCACTACGATTTACTTTTTCATTACTGTAACATTAAATGTCAAATAAGGTCACTTGATGCGTACAATTAGCAATATGACAATAGAAGACTTATTTCAATGTTTCTTATAAATAAATAACTGCGTGTTTTACATACCATCCTTGTCAAAATGGAGCTAGCTGTACAGATTCAGGCTAGTAGGTCGTTTATGTACATGCCTGGACTTGGAATGGTGGGGGTAAAGTGTGAAATCGGTAAAGCGTTTAATTGTTCAATTCTTCAGTGGTTTCTTTTGCATTTAAACAGATGTCATATAACGCGTATGGTAAAGCATTTATGCATTTTCTACAGAGTATAGTTTAATTCATATGGATATTTTACATCTTACATTCATTTGGTACATGTAACATATGACTGTCTGATGGGCAGAATATTGCTTAGAAATTAAAATTGAAGTTATATATATGACTGTCCGACTTGGAGATGTCAAATACGTACATAGTCGGACCCTTGATTATAAATGGATACATGCAATTATTGTAACAATTTTATATAGGTATATGTAAGACCAATATTGCAGTCAATGTGAAGTCGTCAGACCTTTGTTATCCCATTAAAAAGGTTAAATGGCTATCCTCATGGTCCCAAATAAAACAATCAATTTATAACATGGGCGACCTATTAGTCATGAACTTACTAAATATTACTATGCAATTTAAGAGTGTTATACTTTGTTTTGGAAAGCACGCTAATAACTTTAAGCATAATACAATTTCAAAGTCTTACTAAGAAATAATATTTCTCGTTCAGGCATTCCATAGCTATTGTTGTTGCCCTTTAGATATTTAGCGTGCAATAATAAGAAAAACATTGAATCAGCAAAAGCTAGAAATGTTCTTTTTTAATAAGTATTTACCTTTCAGATATTAACGACTGCCTTTCACAACCATGTCAGAATGGTGGAAGTTGCATTGATTATGTTGATGGATATAACTGTACATGTGTTGATGGATTTGAAGGAAATGAATGTGACATAAGTAATATTGCCTTAACTTTATAGAAAGAGCTTATGCTTAGATTCATTCCTAAACTATTGTTGAACCGCCTTAGAGCAGTGGTAGATCGGACTGTCCCGAGTTCGATCCCGATAAGTGCCAAGTGATGGCAGTGTACTTAGGCAATACATAAAAAATTCCACATTCACTCGATATAATATAGTAAATACATATATATTAATATTTTAATCGTTTAGAGTGTGTTTTATTTCAGATCAGACTGAAAAGGTTGAACAGTAAAATACATAACGTTTGAAATTAATAGTTTTCAATATTATCTAATACAACATAGCAGTATCACGAATATACTAATACATCATAAAGCTGTCATGGCAAGCCAAAACTAGCGTGTTCGATGTTAGCTGAGAATTTTAATAATAATAAAAAAAGGAAAATTAGAATGACTTACAAATTTTAAAAGTGACTTGGCAATGAACGAAGAAGACTGAAATGTTAGTTGTATGACTTTATACATGTACAAGAAGAATGTAACAAATACCAAAAGGAACGTTTTATAGTGGCACAGGTTATATATTACGTTGGGCAATTTTAATAATTGAAACCAATATTGAAAAATATATAAAATATTGTTATTATTACTCATTCACATTTAATGAAATCGAATTTATTTTGCGACACATAAAAATAACAATGATTTACATTTTCGTAATTTCCGTACTTAAATGAAACACTTATGATGTTAACTGATATTAATCACCTTTCTTGCACACATCTCAATTGTCAGATGAAATTTATACAAGTTTCTATTGATTTAATAGATATCAATGAATGTTCGTCAAGTCCATGTCAAAATGATGGCAGTTGTAAAGATCTGGTCAATGCATACACGTGTAATTGTGCTGGTGGATACCGCGGTACAAACTGCGAAGAAGGTTTGTTCTCGTACTAAACTTCAGGTCACAGTATAACGACGCTCAGTGAGGTGTTTTTACCCTCGAAATGTATCGTTTTTAACGTATCTCTAACAATTGCGTGACGAGAGTTAATTGATTTGAATAATTATATAAACATTTGTTTATATTTGCTATTTCAAAGACAGACGACTAAATGCAAATATTGTTCTAGGATGCAGGAAAATAAGTATATAAATGGATGGCATTAGCTCGCATTTATTTAATACTTTAAATGTATACAATAAGTCTTAGGGAAACAAAACGTCAATTTTCAAATTGCACATTTCGAAAGGGTCTGTCTCTTTTAAACATGAAAATATGACCTTTAAACCTAGAAATTTATGCGATAGAAATGATCACGTGATCAAAATGCAGATAACGCTTTGTATGTAAAAGTACAGAATTATAAATATTACAGCGATTATGATATACTTATAAATGCTTTATCCACATTTTGTACCGGTTCAAGAAATAAATCAAAATAGCATGCTTCTTCGTTGGTTTTATTAAAGATTGATCGAATGGTTGTTATCAATATCTAAATATTGTTGAGTTCAATGTTAACATGTTTTATGTTTCATCTACAGAAATTGACGAGTGTTTCTCGCAACCATGTCAGAATGGTGGCACTTGTAAAGATCAAGTAAATGGCTACTTTTGTGAATGTGCAGCAGGATATGAGGGCACAAATTGTCGGACAGGTATACATAACAATGTGTACTTTAAAAGGACATGTATCGCCCAAAGACATCGTAAATGTCACTGAAGATACTTATAGTTTATATGGGTTTCGTCTGGTTTTAAAACAGAAACCTTCATAAAATGTTTTACACTTTCTCCAAAACACTTTCGGTAAATATATACATGTATTAAGGATACTGCATCTATCTATAGGAAAACAATACAGCACTGCATTTCTGATAATTTGCACAGTGAATTAGAGCGGAGCTTCAATGTGATCTATCTGTAATAGAGAACAGGCTCTATGTTGAAGATCAAAGTCAGTCAAACAAAGATACCTGGATTAAAGAAAGAGAGAAATTATGTTAAGTAAGCAAGTTTGAAATCAACAAATATAATGTTAACAGAACATATTTAAAAAAAAAACATGTAGGCACCTGCTAAGATCTTTTCCTGGTATCCCAGTAGAATTGATTAATAACCTATGAGATATAATATAGTGTCAATAAAAGGAATGTAAATGGCAAACGATATTTGGAAGCAAAATATTCTTTTGACAGACATAGATGAGTGTTCCTCGCAACCATGTCAAAATGGCGGCACCTGCAAAGATCTAGTAAATGGTTACCAATGCGAATGTCCAGGTGGCTATGAGGGTACCAATTGTCAAACAGGTATGAATCATCACTAACTGTCATGCTTTAGTCCAAAGAATGACTATAAATTAGTACATTTTCTTTACGATTCTGAATGAGTTCTTCCAATTTCAATTTATTGAATATGGTATATTATATCAATGGCAGGCAACGCATGTGCTACCTATACGGCAATTTTCAGTTTTTCAGTGTCATTTTTATCAATTTCAAAGATGTTATATTTGATTCGTGTTTATAGCACAAAGGAATATATAGGAATTTGTATCATTAATATATGATAAACGAATGATCATACATGTACATGCATTTTATAAAAGGGCAAGTGCGTTCTGAAGTGTTTATCATGAGGTCTCATCCACAAATACAAGCTAACATATTTGCTCTTATGGACGGACCTTTATAAATTTTGCTTCAAATCAAATCGAAGTGTTTATCATATTTAATCAACAGTCAGATATAGTTATCATTTTTGATACTTTGATGTTTTAAAATAGGATTAATATTCCATTGAATTTACGTCTACATGACGTAAGCAAGATGGGATTAAGCATCATTTTTTAAATTACAAATACTTGTCATTTGTGAAGAACACTTATTTACCATTTACCCTTCGAAATATTTATTTAAAATTAATTGCTTAATATCTCAGTATTATTGCATTGAAAGTCGAAATGTATTGTCTACAGAAATTGACGAGTGTATCACACAACCGTGTGAAAATAATGGGACGTGCACAGATAAAGTAAATGGCTACTTATGTGAATGTTTAGCAGGGTATGAGGGAAAAAACTGTGAAGAAGGTAAGCATAATACACCAACAAGCAACATAACCCTCCGATGTTAAACAGTTTTGAACATCTTTTCACTGAAAAAGAGTTTTATAGACATTTCTCGCTGCTTTCAAAATTGATATCTCCTGGAAACATTTTCATTCTTATAAATGGTAAAGTATATGGTTAACAGGTCACTGTTTCACCAAATCGAAAAACAATCTGTAAAATGAATTGATCGATTGTTTTATGCATTCTATCAAAAGGAGTTTCATCTAAAAATGTTTTGCGGTACCAGATATTAAACCATCTAGTTGGTATGGGCAGAATTGAAAAAAATACTTTAATTTTGAAACCATTACAATTTATTACGTATATCTATATTTCAGCTTTAAATTTAAAAAAACAGAATGTCTTATTCTAATGAAATTTACTTCAAAAACAGCTTTCAAAATTTAGGATTTTTCAATATATTCCATGAAAAACACAATGTTGAATGTTGAAATATTCAAAATAATCTTTGAGCAATAGTATGATACATTAACAGCATTAAATTAAAACTGGAGAGTACGTTTAGTTCATAAGTTTTGAATCAACACGACTTAATGAATAGAAAACAACAAAAATCTTCACAACAACGATATTCTGGCACTTCTGGATTTAGAGATGGGGTGAATCATAGATAAATTATCATTGAGATATTATCTAGCGACAATTTATGATTACGTGTAGTAAATGAAAGCAGTAATATTTGAAAGCATGAGTTTCTCAAAATAAAATAGATGAGTGTTCCTCATATCAACATGAATGTTAATCATTCAAAGAATCTGTGTGAAGTTGTATTAAAATTAACATTGGTATGATATACGCCGCCAATAAATGGATAGAAAATAATCATTTGGACGCGTGTGATTTTTTCAATAGAAATAGATGAGTGTACCTCGCAACCATGCCAAAATGGCGGCACCTGCAAA
Source organism: Saxidomus purpurata (assembly GCA_022818135.1). Classification (NCBI taxonomy): domain Eukaryota; kingdom Metazoa; phylum Mollusca; class Bivalvia; order Venerida; family Veneridae; genus Saxidomus; species Saxidomus purpurata. Next base: position 23,074 of record JAFMSR010000146.1, on the reverse strand, counting down.
GACTTGTTAAATGGTTTCCAATGTGAATGTCCTGCTGGATATGAGGGTACCAGCTGTGAAACAGGTTTGATTTATCATTTGATATCCTGTTGTTAAAGTTAAATAGTTTGAAACAAAATCCAGCCATATATTGTTTGTCAGGGGGGGGGAAGAGGATGGTAATTACATTTTTTTAAAAAAAAAAATACTAAAATCAGTTGGGTTTTGTAAATTTTGCTATGTTTATCGCAATCGTCTTCCATTCCATTTCACTTTTAACAAGTACTAAACTACAATATTGAAACTTACCGGCTTCTTTTGAAATTTAATCAACAGAGACTGACGAGTGTATCTCACAACCATGTGCAAATAATGGGACGTGCACAGATAAAGTAAATGGCTACTTATGTGAATGTTTGGAAGGGTATGAGGGAAACACCTGTGAAGAAGGTAACAGTAAAATATCAACATTTGAAAATGGAAACACAGTTTTGCATTTTCATTCTGAATAATAAATTGTAAAATATTTGGTAAACAGTCAATGAGTTTCCAAATCGAAAGACAATCCGTACAATGAAATTAGCAAATGCTTTTTGCACCCTGATCAAAAGTGGTTTCATATAAATTTGTGTTCCAAATGACGAGCTCTCCATAACTAACTTTATTTGGGTACAAAGATTAAACCATCAAGTTTGTACGAAAAGAAATGAAAGAAGATTATTTTAAATGGCCATTACAATTTATTACGTATGCTTATGTTTCAGCTTTAAATTGCTAAGAAGAGTTTCTCATTATAACAGAATAACTTTACAAGAGCTTACAAAAATAGATTCTATTTCAATATATTTCTTGAAAAACGCATCTTAATGAATGTTAAGATATTCAAAGAATCTTTGAACAGTTGTTTGATTCAAAAATGTACATCATCAATTTTGGTATAAGGTTCCTGAAATGATCAGATAATACTATTACCTGTCGTTACATGTAATACGTATTGAATCAACAGAAAACAATACTTGAGTGTTCACAGCTACGATATTAACAATTTGGCACTCCTGGGTTCTAAAGATGGTATGCACTATAAATAAGTTAACAATAAGATATTATCCGCCCCCAATAAATGGATAGAAAATGATAACAGAATTAATTGAACGCATGCGTTTTTTCAATAGAGATAGATGAGTGTTCCTCGCAACCATGCAAAAATGGCGGCACCTGCAAAGACTTGTTAAATGGTTTCCAATGTGAATGTCCCGCTGGATATGAGGGTACCAGCTGTGAAACAGGTTTGTTTTTTGGAAACATGTAGTGGCATGCGGTTAAAGACAAGGCAATACTGTAAAATGCACATGCTACATAGTTTAAAACAAAATACAATATATACATTGTTTGTCGTTACATTGAAATGTGGTGTATACTAACTGTACTTATTATGTAAGTCGCGATCGTCTTCCATTCAATGTCTCTTTTAACAACTACTTAACTTAAATATTAGAATAAAATTTCAATTCAAATAAAATCACCTTAATTTACATTGATCTTAGTCGTTTGAATTCTTTGAGGCCATGTGCTCTTAAAATTTTAATGCGCATGCGCGTTAGTATTGTATAACTAGGATTAATATTTTAGCAAATATTTCAGCCATACGTTCTGAGATTATGTAACATAATCTGATTTTCTCAAAAGCATATAACTTAAGATAGTAAATAGTATACGATTATAGCTATCGTAAATTATTGATACATAAACGTCTATAGCCTAATTTTTTGTACTAATATGTAATGCTACTTTCATGTACGTGTATTGAATATTCAGATCTCTGAAAAATTACCGGCTTCGTTTAAAATTTATCAACAGAAATTGACGAGTGTTTATCGCAACCATGTCATAATAATGGCATTTGCACAGATCAAGAGAATGGCTACCTATGTGAGTGTGTTGCTGGGTACCGAGGCACTTACTGTGAAACAGGTAAACACGTATTATGGAATATGAGTTTTATATCAAAGCTTAAATAGAAGTTTTTTTCCAAAAGTCGATTATACATTGCTCTATAAATTGAAACAAAACTGCTTTTTAGTATTGAAGTTCCGTATTTTCATTGCCGTATTGGGGATACTCTGTGTATGATTTTGAATAAAAATGAATTGTGTGTGCCTGTAATAAACAATCTAAAATTTTAGATACATAAAAACCAATTAGGAAAGATTTTCTATCTATATCGTTATTGTATATACATGTACATGTATTTGTATCATCTGTTAAAGAGGGCCATCTGTTACAGGAATTTGTTTTTTTTCAGTATTGAAAGTTGATTAGTAGACACATAACTTAAAACAATGTGCACGATAATCTAAAACGTATCATATTGCTTTAAATGCGATTTTTTTACTATTTTTGTATTATTTGAACTAATACATAACGCGACGGTTGCATGCTTTAAATATTCCAACATCTGAAAAATTACCGTCTTTATTTAAATTTGATTAACAGAAATTGACGAGTGTTTATCGCAACCATGTCATAATAATGGCATTTGCACTGATCAAGAGAATGGTTACCTGTGTGAATGTGTTGCTGGGTACCAAGGCACTAACTGTGAAGCAGGTAAACACGTCTTGTGAAACATGAATTTTATATAAAGGTTTTAATAATAGGTTAATCATTTTTACCAAAAGTTTATTTTAATTTATTCTCAAAGTTGAAACAAAATCGCTGTATAGTCCCGTTGTTTGATCGTCATACTAAAACATGGAAGAACATTTGTCAATGGTTATGAATAAAAACAAAATTTCTTAGCCTGTGGTAATACGCAGAAATGTTAGATATATAAAAATATCTATATCGTTATTGTAAATACATATATTTGTATCAGCTGTTTAAAGGCATATTTATAACAAAACATTTTTTTTCAGTAGTAAAATTTCAGTAATAGACACATATCTTACAACGACATTTACTTTATCTAAAATTATCAAATTGTTTTATCAAAAGACGATATTTTATCGTTTTTTTATTATTCTGATAATTTCTTTATTTTAATGTCATTTCTTTTGATTTAAAGATGATGAGCTAGTGCTGTTGCTTTAAAGAGACAAAAGGTCCACGCCTATTAATTAAATAAATGTGTTGATTCTTGTTAACGCTTTCTTATGACAAAATGCTTAAGGTAAAGGTTAAATGCTTAAGGTAAACGGCCTAATGCTTAAAGAACTTTAAATAACAAAAGGAATTTAACAGATATGATGATTTTGTCTTTTCATTCAACAATACATATCAAAGCACAAAGACATTTGTGTTCAGAGACACAATTAGATGCAGGTATCTGTTTCTGGGTTCTGAAAACAAGGAAACATTACATACATGTACATATACATGTATACTAGCACTTCTTGAATTATGACTTTTGAGTTAATTGTATGATACATTATCAATATTAAATGAAAACTAGAGAGTACGTTTAGTTCATAAGTTTTGAATCAACACGACTTAATGAATAGAAAACAACTAAAATCTTCACAGCGACGATATTCTGGCACGTCCGAGTTCTAGATATGGGATGAATCAGAGATATATTATCTAGCGACAATTATGGATAGTAAATGAAAGCTGTAATATTTGAAAGCATGTGTCTCTCTAAATAAAATAGATGAGTGTTCCTCACATGTACATATTCAATGTTAATCATTCAAAGAATTTAGTAAAGTTGTATTAAAATTAACATTGGGATGATATCCGCCGCTAATAAATGGATAGAAAAGTATTATTTGAACGCGTGTGATTTTTTCAATAGGAATAGATGAGTGTACCTCGCAACCATGCCAAAATGGCGGCACATGCAAAGACTTGTTAAATGGTTTTCAATGTGAATGTCCTGCTGGATATGAGGGTACCAGCTGTGAAACAGGTTTGATTTATCATTTGATATCCTGTTGTTAAAGTTAAATAGTTTGAAACAAAATCCAGTCCATATTGTTTGTCGTAATTATATATCAGTTGGATTTTGTAAATTTTGCTATGTTTATCGCAGTCGTCTTCCATTCCATATCACTTTTAACAAGTACTAAACTACAATATTGAAAACTTACCGGCTTCTTTTGAAATTTAATCAACAGAGACTGACGAGTGTATCTCACAACCATGTGCAAATAATGGGACGTGCACAGATAAAGTAAATGGCTACTTATGTGAATGTTTGGAAGGGTATGAGGGAAACACCTGTGAAGAAGGTAACCGTAAAATAGTTTTGCATTTTCATTCTAATAAATTGCAAAATATTAGGTAAACAGTAAATGAGTTTCCAAATCGAAAGAAAATCTGAACAATGAAATTAGTGAACACTTTTTGCACCCTGATCAAAAGTGGTTGCATATAGATATGTGTTCCAAATAACGAGCTCTCCATAACTAACTTTATTTGGGTACAGAGATTAAATCATCAAGTTTGTTCGGAAGGAAAAAAAGAAGATTATTTTAAATGGCCATTACAATTTATTACGTATGCTTATGTTTCAGCTAGTGAATGTTAAGATATTCAAAGAATCTTTCAACAGTTGTTTGATACAAAATTGAACATTATCAATTTTGAAATAAGGTTCCTGAAATAATTAGATAGTACTGTTACCTGTCGTTACATTTAATACGTTTTGAGTCAGCACGTCCTGAATGAACAGAAAACAGTACATGTTTATAAGTGTTCACAGCGACGATATTAATATTGTGGCACTTCTAGGTTCTAAAGATGGTATGCACTATAAATAAATTAACAATAAGATATTATCCGCCGCCAATAAATGAATAGAAAATGATAACAGAATTAATTGAACGCATGCGTTTTTTCAATAGAAATAGATGAGTGTTCCTCGCAACCATGCCAAAATGGCGGCACCTGCAAAGACTTGTTAAATGGTTTCCAATGTGAATGTCCCGCTGGATATGAGGGTACCAGCTGTGAAACAGGTTTGTTTTTTGGAAACATGTAGTGGCATGCGGTTAAAGACAAGGCAATACTGTAAAATGCACATGCTACATAGTTTAAAACAAAATACAATATATACATTGTTTGTCGTTACATTGAAATGTGGTGTACACATTTTGCTGTGTAAATCGCGATCGTCTTTAATTCAATGTCACTTTTAACAAGTACTTAACTTAAATATTAGAATAAAATTTTTCATTTCAATAAAATTATCACCTTAAATCACACGGATGATAGTCATTTGAATTCTTTGAGGCCGTGTGCTTTTATAATTTGATCGCGCATGCGCGTAAGTATTATATAACTAGATGAATGATCTGGTAAATATTTCAGCAATGCGCTCATTGACCATTGTATCAGAAACTTTATCTAAACATTATTCGATAACAATATATTATTCTTTTGACGTATCACTACATCGCGTAAGGTATCAATACGGACACGCCAACGTTAGTATGATTTTATTTTTCACACTTATACGCCTATTACCTATTTATTTGAACTAATACATAACGCTACGCTTACATGTATTGAATATTCCAACATCTGAAAAATTACCGGCTTTGTTTAAAATTTGATTAACAGAAATTGACGAGTGTTTATCGCAACCATGTCGTAATAATGGCATTTGCACAGATCAAGAGAATGGTTACCTGTGTGAATGTGTTGCTGGGTACCAAGGCACTAACTGCGAAGCAGGTAAACACGTTTTGTGGAACAGGAATTTTACATTGAGGTTGGAATAATAGGGTTATAGTTTTCACCAAAAGTTTATTAAACTCTATCTCAAAGTTGAAACCAAACCGCTATATCGTGTTTCAGCCCCGTACTTTGATCGTCATGTTAAAACACTGAAGATAATTTGTCAATGGTTATGAATAAAAACAAAATTTCTTAGCCTGTGGTAATACGCAAAAATGTAAGATATATAAAATATCTAGGAAAGTTTTTCTTTCTATATCTTATTGTAAATACATGTATTTGTATCAGCTGTTAAAAAGGGATATTTATTACAGGAATGGATTTTTCTCAGTATTGAAATTTGAGTAGTAGTACGTGTTAAACTTTGTTTATCACAGTCAGTTATATTCATCATTTTTGGTACCTTGATGTTTTAAAATAAGTCTAATAATCCGCTGAATTTACGTCTACATGACGAAATCTAGATTGGATTAAGCATCATTCTTTAATTAACAAATACTTTTCAATCTTTAAGAACACTGATTTTCTCTAAACCCTGCGAAATAATTATATTAAAAGTAATTGCTTAAAATCTCAAATATTGTTGCATTGAAACTCGAAATGTATTGTCTACAGAAATTGACGAATGTATCTCACAACCATGTGAAAATAATGGGACGTGCACAGATAAAGTAAATGGCTACTTATGTGAATGTTTAGCAGGGTATGAGGGAAACACCTGTGAAGAAGGTAAGCAGAAACTATCAACGTGCAACATTACGCTCCGTTGTAAAAAATAAAAACACTTAACAGTTATGAACATTCTTTCACTTACAAAGTGTGATAGTAGATAATTCTCGATTGAATTTATCGATTGCTTTTTGCATCTTTATCAAATGTTGTTAAAAAAACTAGTACTTCTTTAACTATGCAAAGACTTGTTTTCAGAAGTATTCAACAATTTCAAATTAATTTTATTTCATCTTTATTATTTTTAAAAAAGATAATTTCTTCGACAGAAATAGATGAGTGTTCCTCGCAACCATGTCAAAATGGCGGCACCTGCAAAGATCTGTTGAATGGGTTTGAATGTGAATGTCCTGGTGGATATGAGGGTACTGATTGTACAACAGGTATGCTTTATCACTAAATGTCAGGTTTTAGTCCTAAGGAAAGGCTATTATGTACACTTCCCTTACGATTCTTAATCATTTCATCGTATTTCAATTTATTGAATACGGCATTATCTATCAATGAAGGGCAACACCTGTGCTACCTATACGGCAATTGTTAATGATGCAGTGTCATCTTTTATCAATCTTGTAGATTGATTCGTGTTTATAGCACAAAATGATATATAGAAATCATGTATTATTATTATTCAATGTACGAATGCTTATACATGTGCATGCATTTCAAAACATGGCAAGTGCGCTCTAAAGTGTTAAACTTTGTTTATCAACAGTCAGTTATATTTATCATGTTTGGTACTTTGATGTTTTAAAATAAATCTAGATTTGATGAAGCATCATTCTTTTATTTACAAATACTTTTCTTAATTTTTAAGAACACTGATTTACTCTATACCCTGCGAAAGAATTATATTAAAAGTAATTTTTTAATATCTCAGTATTGTTGCATTAAAAGTCGAAGTGTTTTGTTTACAGAAATTGACGAATGTATCTCACAACCATGTGAAAATAATGGGACGTGCACAGATAAAGTCAATGGCTACTTATGTGAATGTTTAGCAGGGTATGAGGGAAAAACCTGTGAAGAAGGTAAGCAGAAACAATCAACGTGCAACATTACGCTCCGATGTAAACAACGACAGATATGACTTTACAGATATGAACATCCTTTCACTGAAGACGTGTGTTAGTAGATATTTCTCGATTGAATTTATCGATTGCTTTTTGCATCTTTATCAAAAGTTGTTCCATAAATTAGTACTTCTTTAGCTATGCAAAGACTTGTTTTTCAGAAGTATTCAATATTTTCAAATTAATTTTATTTCATCTTTATTAAACTATTTAAAAACGATAATTTCTTCGACAGAAATAGATGAGTGTTCCTCGCAACCATGTCAAAATGGCGGCACCTGCAAAGATCTGTTGAATGGTTTTGAATGTGAATGTGTTCCGGGATATGAGAGTATTAGTTGTGAAACAGGTAGGTGTATGACAAGATGATAACTTATCATTTAGACAAAGAGAAGCGAAAGTAATATTTAATTATATATTCAGCGTTTGCCGTAACAAAAACACATTACATGTTGTATTGGAGATCGTGTTGCTAGTGAAAACAGGACTTTGAGAATGTTTCGGGGCAAAGGATAATATATTTCTCATACATAATGTAATACGTTACAAACATTTTGTTCTATCAAGACTATCAGTATGTACCACTCAGTGTTATTTTACATATCACTACCTTATCAATTGTCTTCTCACCATCTTTCTGAATCCATATCTACCGAATACGTATCGGATGTATCGGAGGTATAAAATTGTGCACCTGCGCATGCGTGTATGTTTAACTAGACTATTTATATAAGAGTAATCCATAAACGTTTATTAACACCAGACTATACGTTTTACAATTGTTTCGCAATTTGAATTTACTTTCACTCATAACATTAATATATATACATGTATATAAAATCCGTAAGTGGTATGATATAGACAGGTACTGTAATCAACGGACATTTCTACCCTTGACCGACTTTGATACAAACATGTTACATGAAATTTTCAATTACAGTGTAAATGTACATCCAAAGGAAAACAAAAAAAAAACGTTTTTATTTGAAACTTTTATTAACAGAAACAAACGAGTGTTTCTCGGAACCATGCGAGAACAATGGCACGTGCAAAGATCTAGTAAATGGTTATGTATGTGAATGTACGGCAGGGTATGAGGGAACTAACTGTGATGCAGGTAATTATGAATTTAGCAACGCGTCAATTTGAATTTAGACTATGATAACAAAAATACATTCCTTTAGATATTTCATATTTTCTTTATAGCAATGATTCGCACAAACATTATGTTAAACATGTAAATGTTCCTTAAAATCAATTAAAAAGAAGGAACATTGTTTGACGAAATATACGACTGCTACCTGCAATATTTGTAACAGACAGTTTGCATCCAGCATAATTCAGGTTACCCATGACTAAATGTATATGAGTACATTGTATAAGTTATCCGGAAGTCGAGGAAAAAAATGGTATACCCACACCTTTTTATTACTGAATATAAATGTTTCAGCTGTAAAAAATATAATCGTTCTTATAACAAGAGATTTGTCAAACTTTCTTTAAAAGAATAATTACTTAAGATAAATACTATTCTGCAAAAGTTATGTAGAATCTATAATATTTGTAAATACTTACCATTTCAAAATATTTTAAAGAGAGGTTGGTGAACACTAGAGAAGTTAAGAAACATTTGTAAGTTCAACAACACTTAATTTAGAAGAAAAAGACGAGAGTTTTGAGGAGCTGTGTTAATGCTTGACTTAATTCCTATTTCTTTACACATTATAACACGATAGGAAATTATCTAACATGAGCTGTATAATAATCAAATCAGATAAGCTGTCTGCTTTGTGCCTGAATGCATCATTAGGGCAGGTGTTGAATCGGTATTTCTACCCCTGATCAGAACATTGCATTATAATATCTGTCCCTCAATTTTCCCCACAGAAATTAACGAGTGTTTCTCAGAGCCATGTCAAAATAACGGCACGTGCACAGATCTAGTAAACTCCTACTTATGCGAATGTGTGGCAGGATTTGTCGGAACTAACTGTGAAGAGGGTAAGTATGAATAAAGCAAAAGGTATTTTATTTCTATATTTCAATGAAGGATACACACTAAACATGACTCAAGGACATAGAGTTTCCTATTACATGAACTTTTTATCTTATAATTTTCTTACACTTGTCATGGTTAAAGATTTGTAATTTAACAAAATCATATTTATTCATTATGTATAGGTTATAGGTCTATATTACAGGAATAAACAAATTTATTGCGAGGGAGCACTAGCGAACCGATGCAATTTTCTAAAACGTTTTTTTTTACAGACAAATTTTTTGTAATATGGAGCCTTGGGGGGGGCTGCTGTGTGATGTCACAGTCTCACCTATTCGGAAAAAGGGGAAACAATTTTCCCATATTAACAATATGGACAATACAATTAGCTTTTTATTGAAATAGGGCATATGGATTGGAAAGGGGGGGGGAAAAAATATTTTTTTTTTTTTTATAAAATTTTTTTTTTTTTTTTTTTTTTTTTAAAAAAATATAAAAATTTTTTTTTTTTTTTTTTTTTTGTTTTTTTTTATTAGTAGGTGGATAAGAGCAAGCTCAATGTGAACTATTGTGGCCAATAACCGGACGGCCTCTACCGTCCGTCGTCTTATAAATATTATTGTGAAAACAACTTGACTTATTTCAAATAAACTCTAAAAGAATGTTCCTTAGTTGACGTTCATCAACGTTTGTTCAAATGAAGTAAGTACAATAAGAACTTCGGTTGCTGTGGCTACTAAGAGGACAATCTTGAAAAATCTTCGTTTCAAAAACCGGAAGACTCAGAGCTTGGTGACATGCAGCACTGTCTAGTTGACCTCTACGAAGATTGTTCACATCACGACCCGGTTAAAAATTAACCCCGCCCCGGTGGTCATTTGATTTAACATAGGTTTCTTTAGGAAAATCTTTTAGAATCTTATTCTCCAAATTCACAAGGCCTAAAGCTAAGATATTTGGTATGTAACTTTGACTAGAAGATCTTTACCAAATATGTTTACATCATGCCCCTGGGGTCAAATCTACGTCTCTTGTCTGCATTTTTAGAGCTATATGAAACAAATAGCTTCAAATGAGTTTATAGAGCAAACAAGCGATTTACTTGCCAACCATTGCCTTGTTTAGCAACCTCTACGTTGGACTAGTGACAAGCGACTTCATTAGTTACTCCTTACTACCTTAACAGCCAGTGACTTCCTAAGCAACCGCTCACTTCCCCTCGGAGGAAATGTCCTTAGCAACTAGTGACTTCTTAAGCAAAAGCCTTTACCCTATATATCATTGAAAGTCCTTAGCAGTCAGTGACTTCCTTAGCAATCAGTTAATTCCTTAGCAACAACTTAGTCTCCAGCAACCAGAGAGTTCCACAAGCAAAAGGTGACATCCTTAGCAACCTTTTGCGTCTTCTTGCCACAAGTGACTTCCTTAGCAGCCATTCACGTCCTTCGCACGTAGAAACAGTTGACTTGTTTCGCAACTAGCAACAGTTGAGCTCTTTGGCAATTCAACTCCTCTAGTGACCAGTGATTTTCTGGTGACATTTTGCGACCAGTGAGTTATTGAAAAACATGTATACTAGTTTCAAAACTTCTCTGAACGTCAAGTTGCTAATGACAAAATGTGTGACATGTATTTTGAGATATTTTCTAAGGGTTCTTACTTTCATTTTGTACACGTAACAAATCAGAGGTGATCGAAATTTGCAGGACCATCTTCTGTTACTTGATTCAAATATAAACTAGAAGTAAATGGAAGATTTGATGAAAGTTTGACAATTATGTTTCCATAAAGGATTAAGAGATAATGAGTAATAAACATTCGATTGTTGTCATGCCTTTTCGTCTTGAAATTATATATAATTCTCCTATATACGCAATAATTTGCATACTAGACTTATTCAGCTATACTTCGATAGTCACTGTAACAAATACAAATGGAAGAACACTATTAAAGACATGCGATTCTGAATATCAAAGAAAAAGTATTCCCTACAATTTTTTTCAGAAGTGTTTTATCTTTTATCATCATTTTCGTCCGTTTGATAAAAATGCAGAAACGTTAGATCGAGGTAAAGTTAATAAGCGTTATGTAAGACTTATTATTTAAAAGTAATGTATACGCGCCTATAATAATCGGTAACTTTAATAGGTGTAACTTTTGCAATTTACATGCATTTTGTTTAAATGATAGATAATATATATGATTACTTCAGGTAGCTATATAAACATGGCTATATTTGAAAATTTCATAAACAGAAACTGATGAGTGTATCTCTCAACCATGTCAAAATAATGGCACGTGCATAGATCACGTAAATGGATATTCATGTGAATGTATGCCTGGGTATGAAGGAAGTTTCTGTGAAGGTGAGTGTAATTATATAAATATGATATTGTGTTTATATTGAATGATAGATACACAATAACTATAATCCAAAGACATCGAGTAGTTAAATGATTCATAGATTGATTTTCTATATTGTTTTCGATCAATTTAACCTGTGATGTTGTAATGTACTTGCACATACGTTTGCCACTTGCTTTAATCATTATATTTAAATGAAAAAAGAATTGATTTTGACAACATGTACTGTTATTTATCACTCAGACATTTCAAAGGAAACTACAACCAAGTGTGCAGTTAAAAGTAAATGGACGATAAAACAGAAAAAGAAGTTGAGGAAACAGAGAAGAAAACATCTGAATAAAATAGGTACGTAAGAATTTGCTGATCATGGCGCGACACAGGCGTCAGATAAATCAATCTACCCATAATAACATAGAAACGAAATAAAAAATGTTGTTTCAGTACAAAAGTTAACTTATGACACAATTACATGTAGCAATTGACAATAAATTGATGGTACAATATCAGACAGCTCTTTGAATTGTTGAGAAATAACGCAAATATATCTTAGCAGGTTTAGAATACCCATTACGAGTCCAGCTCTCACCACTCATTGACCCTATGTGTTTCAACATGTACGATGCTAAACTGAAGAACTCTACTGCGAGTTACATTTTACATGCTGACAACGCAACAGGTAAGAATAATTCAATATAGTTGAATGTATGTACCATTTCCTTTTTAAGTTGTTTATGTACACATCTTGAAAACTACAGGTGGAATATTTGAATACGATTAAAGTTTTACTCTGTGATGAACTTAGAATTGCAAAAATGGAATGAAATTTCGTTTTCACATACATGTATATGCAAACCTAAAACAAATAAGATTTGGCAATGAACTTTAAGAATTCATAACGACAAAATGTCTTTTACTGAACAGTTATCATCCTATAGCAGCGATATTTGTTGGCGCCGCCGATGACGGCGGCGGCCTATTATGGAATAGTTTTTCCGGAAGTACATGGTAGGAGCGGTTATTAGAATGCGAAGAAAATGGTTTTAACTGTATGCTAAAATAATACGAAATAGACATTAAAATATTGATTATACACATTTCCTTCATTAAAACGTAATTGTTTAATTGTAATGTTCCTTTTCATATCTTTTAGAAAAAATACGAAAACGTAAAACAACTTCTCCCTTATCGGTTTTGCAAAATTATAATATCAGCTTATTTTTTACCAAGTGCTTTAAAGTCAGTCTCCGTGGTGTAGTGGGTAAGCTGATGACCGCCTAATTTTACGAGTGGAGTTCAAATCCCGGTCAAACCCAATTTTTTAAAATAATTTTTCTTCCGTTTTTTTCAGCTTTAAAACCACCATGATTTTAAATGTTTTCTGCAAATATTCATAAAATTTTTCATTCAAATCAAACTAATAATGATTGCTTATCAAAAAGCTAATTTTAGCTATTTAACGCCACACATGTACATTACTTGAGAACGTATAAAAATTGAGAAGCATTAATTTTGATTAATTTTACAGATTAAACATGAGAATAAAAGTAATGCTACCTTCACACACACGGATTTGTGTTGCGAATGTTGGGGGGGGGGGGGGGGGGGGGGGGGGGGGGGTTTGGGGGGGGGGGGGGGGGTTTGGGGGGGGGGTGTTTGGTATGCATTCCTTTTGAAAAAATTTTGTTTTACGTAGGCACAAATTCTAAAGTACACGAATGATTACGATTTGGTCACTTTTATGAGTTATTACGATGTATTTACGGCAAAAATCTACGATTGTACATTTTTGTCAGGCTACATTGCGATATGCAAAAACCGTATAACTAATAAATGTTGAAATAGAAACTATTTTCGGCGCCCTTTGATGCTTTGCATCAATGGTATTCTTGTTATTGTGTTGTAATAGATTGTGCTTGGACGATTCGGATGTTTCGCTACAAATAAACAAACTTACAAATACATTTTCTTGTCGTGCCGATAAAACTGATAGTGCTCATTATGCTACAAGTGTTAATCTTTAACAATCAACAGATCTAACAGTTGAAGTTGTGTTACAAAAGATAAGAGTTGGCAAGCTGTTCAAACAAGGACGTATCAAGGAAATTCATCTGACTTCTAGATACCACCACGACATACTGACAAAGTAAGTAAAGGGCATTCTGTCTTAAGCTTGGAACCAACAAATGTTTTATGAAAGTGTTTAATATCAATGTGATATATATCAATGTGATTTTCCATGATACACGTCAATGTGTTTGATTTACACTTTTTTATTGCAGTGAAACGTTTTATACTAAGAACTTTTCTGAGGCTGACGGCGTGGGAGACGGTGTCCCATGGGAGTTGATATATTCACCGGTAGCAAGTGGTGTATCAGTCCGAAAGATAAGGGTGAAGTTTGGTGCGTTTGAAATTATTGTAAAGGCATACGATGACGGATACCTTGGTGTAGTAACTGAAACGCTCCCTCGTCATGAATCGCTGACTGGAAATGGGATAATAGGTAGGACAACGCTGGGTTAGGAATATATAGAGGATAATTGTTGGTTCGGTGTAAGATCACGTTATAATTTCACCGAGTGGGCACAAACCGATATCAACAACTTTTCTGTTTATTTTATAGTTAAAGCTCTACTTTTATTGAGTTTGTTTCTATAAAATATTAAAAACCGCGGGAAAAGTCATCAGAAAATGTTCACGACGTCATCGTTGCATAGTTTCCTGCATTAATTACACTCGGTATACTTTTTGACGTAAATCCGGGTTAAAGATTGCAAAAACATTGAAAAATAAAAATGATAATCAACTGTTTTAAAACTGTGGATTATCACTTTTATTTCACTAAGAAAACTCTAATATTCATTAGAAAACATAAAATAAAGCAACGTTTTTGTTCAATGCTATTGTAAAATATACGAAAAACGCCTTCTGAAAACAGGTTTCGTGACAAAAGGATATGAATACTGAAGAAAGTCATATGTCAAAATAGTTATGAATAAACAAGAACAACATTTTGAGAGTTGTGTCTTAAAAGTTAAGTCTGAGAGTTATGTATCATACAGACATGCGTTTTCATTTTGAAACAGTATACACATTTACTTAATGGTTCTTGATATGTTTTAAAACGTATCCATAGCAATTATTTCAATTTTAGTTAAAACTGTTTTACGCACACACATTTTTTTCTAGGTCAAATAATGTCGAAGAAGGTCCAGGTTGTTAAGATAAAACAGATCATAACCAATGTAAAGAATAAAAACGGAAAATGGAAGGCCGGCAGGAGAACAATCGTACTCAAAGTAAATGGTTCAAAGTATGTGGCGGTGAGGAGGAAGCTTGGAAAAAGCCAAGAAAAATGCTGGAAACTGAAGAAAAAAGAGGAAGTGATGCTCGATATGACATTGGCAAGGGTTATGTAACATAGTGGAAAACTTTGTTAATATTCTACTGATACTTCTTTCTATGCTTTTAAACATTCTTCCTATGTGTGTAAATCATTCAATATGACTATTTTTGTATATTCGGGATCTTGAATAATAGTGAAAATCTAAAGTGGTTCACATGCCTGTAGTAAAATATATATTTTGTATTCCATGTAATTAGTTTTTCATCCAACAAACGTGTTCATTTATATATCTAATTGATATGTGCATTGATATTAGTTGTATTAGATAATAAGAAACTGTTCTTTTATTAACATATATACTTACCAATTATCTCCAAAATACTTTGTATATAAATAAGTCATTTAATATGTCAAGAATAAAGAAACAATAAAATATAGCTCTTAAACTCTTAATAACTTGGTTATTACATCCACTTAAATCGTTTTACATTGTACAAACTGTGTTAATCTAATAAAAATGTAAAATATGTGCATTCAGAAAGAAATGTTAAAAGTTACTCCTAGACCAGACAGATACTGGTAATTCCAAGAATTTCTCCTTTACTCTCTTCATGTTCATACTTTCAGAGAGCTGATTAAAACTATTTGTTTTAAGAAATTACAAATCCGTACCAATGTTTTAACGATTATTTAATCATTGTCAGTACATGCGTAGTTTAAATGCGAAGTAATTAGTCTACGAGCCCGTTATGGCTTTATTTTCCTATGAATTTATATTAAAAACGTATTTTAATTTTAAAGTAATATATAAAATCATCAGGGTATTTTTCTGTTCGCGCGGGTAACGAAATTTCAGGTTTATCATCCTGCAACACTTGATATCAATGAGGATTACATAATATATATTATATATCTTTTAATAGTTGATAGGTTTGATATTCTTTTAGAAACATGTGAGAACTAAGAAATTATGAGATGAGGGGAGCGGTGGTGTAGAGGTGTCTGCCGCTCATCCCGGAGGCTGCGGGTTCGAGCCCCACCAAGGTCACGACCGTACCTCCTCATATGACACCAGTACTGGTTTTTCCAGGAAGCGGACTCGAGAGTGACTCGATAAGCTCAAAGCTTTCTTCACAATCGAGCTAAAATAAATTAGTATAAACTATAAACTAAACTAAGAAATTATCAAATTACCCGCGATGTCGTATTGAAGAAATAATGTCATGCTATACCGTGTGTGTACTACAGTAGACAATGAAATTGTAACATCTCACGAGATCTTTGTTACTGAAGTTTGGTCGTTAAGATGGTCGTCAAAAGTTGAAAACGAAAGGTATTTGTAAATATTAATGGCGATCAATTCAAAAACATTTTGCTAATGAGAAGTTGCCAGTTCTACAAGAATTTTAACGTATTCTCAATCGGATAGAATATATGCATTCTGTCTTTCAAAAGGCATGATTTCTGTCACATACATTGTAGAAGTAAACGAAAATGACATAGATCTCTTATGAGACATGTCTCATGAAAAGTACTGAATTACAGCAGCTGAATAGATAGATTTCAACGATATATTGATATAAACAACAAAAAGCTTATATAACATCTTTTTGTCTGCTTTAGTCCTCCTCTATGGTAAGTTACACTTGCCACAATAAATAAGATCGGCTTTGATGTGCTGATTATACTGTGATAATTTAAGATAGTTTTGGTATGGACGGTTTGAACATGGTGTGTAACGTAAATGTGTGATTTATTCCCGTATGTGTATTTGGTTTTAATATTTTTGCAATAGTTAAGACTTGTTATAATGCATGAAGTATTTTGCCAATCTTGATGACAAGTTATTTCCTTTTAAAATTTTTATCGACAAAAAAAGTCGAACATGTACTTGTTAAGAATGAATACGTTTTTCAGTGCCATACAAAGACAGGAAATTAAAATGAAAGTGTGAAAGTGAAAGATTCAGTCAAGAATGAATACTTACATTAAAATTATAAAATCAGGTTTTCTGTATTGGCATCTGAACCTGTGGTGCTAAGGAAACACTATATGTACATCTTCATATTCTCATCTCAGAGACCAAAGAAAAATAATGAGAATATTAATTGGAAAGAAACAGATTTGTTACGGCAGATCACTTCAAATCACAAATCTTAAAACTTCAGGATGAAAATGATATTGACCAAACATTTATGATCAAGGGTCACAATCCTGAATTTTAAGTGATATGTTAAATACATTTACTTGAGCACAACAGTTTTTTTTACTATAATTCTGTCAAAAGGCAATGATTGTGTATGATTACATACTATGTTTATTGTAGATTTAATTTTCAGTATGTTACAATGCCAATCTCCTTTATATAGTATCGTCTTAAGGAAATTGTTTGTAAGTTTATTTGTAACTTAATTATTTTAAATCGATTGTAAAACAAGTTTTTACATCTTATATTAACTACTCTCCGTGACTGATTCATGGAGTTCTGACCAGAACTCGTGCTGAAAGAATGGATTGTGGAGCTTGCAGTCAAATGCCGCTTCCGGATTTGAACCCAAAACCTCCAGGTTGAACGTCCAACACTCCAACGCCCTTACACAATGTTGTCTCTCACTAATTGTAAAGAAAATCTTAAGACCTGACTTAAAATGCTTTTTGAATATAGTACCTTAGCCTTGTTAATGTGTGCATCTCAGTTTCCTAGAACATTAAAGAGACATACGCTACATCTTGCAGATTATATTCTCGAAACATGAATAATGTGTTCAATGAACGTAAAAAGATAAATAAATACATATTCTAAAACTACGGTATATTTCTATAGTCAATTCGAGTGCATTAATATGATTAAAGCACTCGGAAAAGTAGGCGGAGTTTCGGACATGGAAGTAGCTCCTTCCGACTTTTCTAATTTACTCCCGCGCAAAAATAAAATATAGAAATGGAAATAATATCAGTATAAATACATCAGTCGCATGAAAAAGATTTGTTTAAGAACCTAAATATTATTTTTGATTGCGTCAAGTAGGCCTTAGAATACCCTCACCTTGTTTTCCTTTAAAAGGCCAGGAAAGTCATGATTAACAGTCATACAGTGTTCTGATTCCGGGAGACAAAACTATGAATGAAAACGTTTACGTCATCACACTGACGTCATTACTCCACGTTAAAACGTTGTACAGTTCAAATTAACGGTACGCATTTAAATCGATTGGCTGCTTTGTTAGGTTGTAATTCTGACGTCTTCTGCATAATGTCAGTCAGGTATTTCTTTTATATTTTATGTATTAGATGATTAAACTAAAATAAGTTTGTATAATATAGTTATGTTTGATATCTTGAATGGTTGCCCGAATGGGGGGGTGAATTCCAACAGCCACTACTTATGCTGTTTTATTTTTTTCACATTACCGCCGAACTGAAAAAAGGTCCATAGTAGTTACGATAGTTTTTAAACATCGGCTTCTAAGAATCGAAATAATCTATGTCTTGGGGGGGGGGTTTTTTATCGAAATTGAAGCATTTCCCGTCGGTTATGTGCATGCGTAATAATGGCTTCGACCTCTGAACGATTCCGCCAAGCAGATCAACTCGGGAATGCATATTTAAAGCCCAGCCATAGTTATTTCATTAAAGAACAACATATGGCAAAAAATGCCTCATTTCACCACAAGTAATCAATATAGAGGCGTTTTTAATAAATTGCTATCCACCCAGTACTATGTAGTTGTATAACAACAACTCTACATAGATAAGTTAATGGTGTACGGTTCTGCAGCATATTTTAAAACGTTGATTATATCGGTCATGTCTGATATGCATAATTTTAACTTTTAGTTATGATACTTCCGAATGTATTATTATTTATGTTTTTGGGGTTAATTAGTTTAACATCAGTTATGGGGTATGTCCCTTGAAGGAAACGTTTCTTAGTACTTCAAAAGCCATGTTTTTTATCTCAACAAACATGATATTTCTATTTCTATGTTTGGTATCATGTGCACATACGCTAAATTTGTAGTTCCTAGTCGAAACTGACCTCCTGAAAACTTTGAATGGAAATGTGAAAAAGATGTAAATGATATGTAACATTGGAAGTTGTATGTTTTCTTTTCTTTAAAACTACTTATTTTAACTTAGTTATTCCTGTCTAGTTGTCGCTATCTTATAGAATTAGAACTGGAAATTTTTTATACTAATGTAAGAGCATGTAATGTAATCTAATGTCACTTAGACCAGTTTCTTATTTAAAAAACGTAGTCCATGTTCACCTACACAAGTTGACACAATTTTCAATGTTTAGCTCTACTCGTTTATCTGTCCATACACCTTTCCTTGATAACGCTCTAAAAGTCGCAGTTTTTACTTGACTTTGATGAATCTTGCTAATACGAATTCCTGTAACTTGTAGATGTTCTCTACAGTTTTCGGTGTAAATGGGTCAATCGTCAATGTTACAGTAACGTCAGAAAGCGATTCCTTGATAACTCTTCACCGGTCACAATTTTCATTAGACTTTCAACAAAATTGCTCAGAAGATGTTCAGCAACATGTGAATGTTTTTTGTATTGATTTTGGTGTCAGTGGGTCAAGGGTGAAGGTCAAAGTGACATGCGTTAGATTTTCCTTGAAAGCGCTCTAGCCACAGTTTTCTTTCAACTTTCATCAAACTTGCTCAGATGGTTCCCTGCAAAATGTAAATTATCCCTATTGTTTTGGGATCATTTAGTCAAGGGTCAAGGTCATAGTGACACCGGAAAGCGTTTCCTTGATAACGCTCTACAAGTCACATTTTTCTTTCAACTTTCATCAAACTTGCTCAGATGGTTCCCTTTAATATGTGGAAGATATTTTTGTTGGTTCATCGGGTTAAAGGTCAAAGTCACAGAAACCTGTGTTAGAATTTCCTTGATAACGCTCTACGGGTCACAGTTTTCATTAAACTTTCATCAAACGTGCTCAGAAGTTTCCCTGCAACATGTAGATGAGCCCTATTGCGAGCCCTTTACGTTAGGCTAGTGGGTGAAAGGTCTGATTCACAGTGACCCGAACCTTTAAAATAGTTTCCGCTTACTAATTTAGATCTTTTTAACCCACAGTCTTCAAACTTCATATGATGATTGTTCTTGCTGCGTAGACGATCCCTATTGTGTTTGGAGTTAGTGGGTCAAAGGTAAAGGTCACAGTGACCCGAAATCTTTTCCACTCAATACCTTGGAGATCTACACCATCGACAGTCTTCAAACGTCATAGGATGATTGGTCTTACTAAGTAGATGATACTTACTGTTTTTATTTTTGGTCTCAGGGTCAAGGTCACAGTGAACTCTGTTAGCTATTCCTTGATAACATTGCAAAATAGTTTCACAAAACTTACTCAGAACAATCCAGTTAGACCAGTAGAGCGATACTGGCCCTTTTGGGCCTCTTGTTATGTGAACAAATGATAACGGAAGATGTTCCCAGACACATTTTAGAAGTCAGCAAATGGAGTATTCATTTAGCACAGAACTTTCTCAGATGCAAATAAATGCTTATTTAGAATAGTTTGCACGCTGCCATCTGACATGCCAATACTACTGGCTATATTTTCCACCGACAAGCGGGCATCCTGTTCCACCACAACTGTACGGCAGCGATTTATGCAAAAGGCGGGCATGATCTTTCAGAGACAATTTCCAAGCTTTAAAAGCTTCTTTTCACATAAGTAATGTACGTATAGATATACTGAGGCCCATCATATATTACACAGTTCATAAGATATCGGTCGCGGTCAATATTTCTTCTATATGGTGAATATCACATCATATCCAATGCCAAACAAGTCCATAATTGAATAATATACTTCAAACTTTAATATATCGGTCATTTGAAAATCAATTTGCAGGAAATAAACGGATATTGGTAGGTATTGAAAACAGAATTGAGGTGCAGTGAAGGGTTAAAAATAGACCTGGGACAAATCAACGAAATCCAAAAACGTTTTGCATTACCCTCGTAAAATGCTTTGCTTAGAAGAATGAAATCTTCTGTATAGCTCATATATATCAATAAATATATAAAGGGATATGTTTGTATTTGTTCTTAATTTTATATACATGTAGAAGACTAGTGCTTGTTTTCGAAGTTTATATATTCATTATATAATTGAAAGAAGCGGATTCTAACCCTTATTGTACTACAAAACCACATACCAATTGACCACTGGCACAACCTTAAGAAGGTTTCGCAATAATCCGATGTTACTTACTAGCCTTATGCAAAATACCTGGTCAAGATTTACATGCGTACACCACTGACAGTAAACACTGTTTTACTTGGTGTGGCCGCCACAATATCCGTGCTGCTACATGTTATTACGTCTACAAAGAGACAAAGATTCAAACATAAGCTATGTTTGTGACGTAGTTTGAAGATAACAGTGAAGACAAAATTAAACGGGAATTTATACAAATGTAATGACGCAACATTCCTTTTAAAAAGAAGCAAATAGATAGAAAAGAAAGTGAACAGACGGAGAAAAAAGAAAACAATAATAGGCATTGTTAAAATTGGATAAAAATCGAAAATTCAACGGCAGTTACTGCAGAGTGTCTTTTGCGTTCTGACTGGTTATAGAACATGTTCCTTAGATATATATTATGCCCGAAAACATATTGAGTAGGATTGATGGAGATTGTGTATTTGATTTTCCCAAACGACAGTGGATTAGACGATTTAAGGGCAGTAACTCAAAAGTACCTGTTTGGTTATCGCATTTGACAAAACCATTTTGCAAATAGATATTTACTCGAGGTCTGAGGCGACCTGGTTACACTTGATCCTGCTGATATTGGAAAAGTCCCTAGATTTTAAAGATAAGTGTTCTAACTGTTATAACTGTACTTCACTCCCATCCAATCAAATGGCCCCACTTCATTAAAAAAAGAAGATTCATTTTCCATATTAACTCTGAATATGCAATAAATATAAAAGTAATTATTTCATTTATTTTCAAATACGTATAACTATGACATCACAGAGCTAAGCGCCGCAATAAATATCAAAATATTTCTATTTAAAAATACCTTTAGGTGGGACAAACTGTAAGCCTGTAATAGATCACCAACTCAGGAATAAACCAACTTATTGCCGCGGTTGCTAACGCTCCTTTGCTATAAATGTGGTTATTCCTAAATAAAGACAAATGATTTAATATTATCATTTGTAACATACTACGGGTAGGCAACCTGCAATGAAATGTAGATAAAGATCAGTATCAAACGCCTGCGTAAACACAGCCAATAAGTAGAATAAATACATTTATGTACATCAAGAAAAAATACTGAACAATAACTAACAATAAAGCAATGCGCCTCTACATCGCTTATATCCATAATATTAATCATCGCAACAAAATGGAGCGAACTGCTGAAATACAATCTGTAATATACATGTAAAGGCAAGAATAATAATATTCATGTTATTGCTTTAGGATAAAACACTTAAATTTCAATAGATAAACTTCTCATACATAAGTGATCATCACTTGAAAATGTATTTGACCAGATATACACATTTACCCTTTAAAACAATAAATAACTGGAAAAAAACCCAGAGAAACAAAGGGAAACATTTAAGTCATCATTTACAGAAAGTGACTTTTATCTGAATGTAATCAAATTAATACATTATGAATATAATACACTGTATCTAACTCTTTTTGCATGTGGAATATGTTATTATCAAAAACTACATTCATTAACATCAAATACATGATTAAATATATATACATTTAAATTGTATAGGTGTGCATGTGGTGAAGGGGCCGATGGGGTTCAGCGGTATAAAGCGAACGGTTTATGTGTAAGCGGCATAGATAAATGGTATAAGAGTCAACGGTATAAAGTTAAACGGTATAGAG